>CAJNDV010000429.1:0-11782 GCA_905221635.1 Symbiodinium sp. CCMP2456
CTCCATGTATACTACCATTATGGAGTTAGGCTCTAAAAGACCATCCTTTGTGTGGTTTTAAAAACTTAATTCCATAATGGTGGCATATATATATATATATACATGTATGGAGCCTCTGGGGATGTGAACAGTCTTCTTACGGCTTAGGGCTTTGAGTGTTCAGCTTTTGCTAGGGTTGGGCTCGTAGAGCTTTTGCTCAGGGTCTAACGTACTTTGTGCGCGTGGTCTGCGACCGGGGTGGGATGTAGGTCAGCAGCATAAACTCTACAGAACCACAGTTGCGGCTGCGTAAGGGGAAGCCATCAGAGCTTAGCTTGCTGAAAAGAGGATTACCGTAGGTGCCTTAATAATTGGACTAGGGTTCTGGGGCCCATTATACAGGGTTTAGGGTTTAGGGTTCTCACTTCTGGCCGAGGGCAAGGCCCTTGGATGCAGCTCTTGGCGGTGTAGTCGCTGATCCCAGACCTCGTCAAGGCATGGTACCCTTCGGGTTGAAGGGTTTCCGGGCCCAAAGATTTAGGACTCAGGATCCAGGGTTGGGGTTTATTATACAAGACCCCTTCATCCCTGTAAAACATTACGCCTGCCACTCGTGACTGTGGAAATGAGCTGTGTGTTTACGGCTTTCAAGGTGGAACGTTTAGGATTTACGGCTTTGAGTTTAGGGTTTACTGCTTTAGGGTGCAAGGATGCACCGTGAAGTGTTAAGGGTCTAGGGTCGGTAAAATTTCCGGGAGCAAGCGCAACCAGATTGTGCAGGGGCGTAACAAACCCTAGGCATAAACCGCAAGGTCGTCATCGTCATGCTGCCACACCGTTGAGCACCATGGCCTCATACAGTGTACGCCTCGGGCCGAAGCACCTACAGAAAAAGGACAAGCTTATAAACGAGTCCGTTGTTTAACCTGTGCCCCCAGAACATTCAAAAGGCACACAAGACGACGCGGTACATACTTCAGTGGAGTGGGCTGCAGTAGCGATTTTGATAATCAGAACAGAGATTTGAAGTATAATGTAACATGTATATATATATATATGTATGTATGTATGTATGTATGTATGTTTGTATGTATATGTATATATATATATACATATATATATATATAACTGTATATATCTACGGCTATATATATATATATAACTGTATATATATATATAACTATATATATATATATAACTATATAGATATAACTATATATATAGCTATATATATATATATATATATGGACTTTAACGGGGTACTAACGGGGGTATTATCACGAAATATTCAAGCACCCACACTGCCAAGACAGAAAAAACCGGTGCTCCAAGCCTCCTGCACCCGGAATATATTTGCTGCTAGTCGACCTTTATGTCCAAGCATCGGGCACTTTCGACCAGAACGTCCTTTGATGTAAGTAGGTAAGCGGCAGAAAGCAGACATACACAAACCATTACCAGCACTACACAAGCAGCGCGCACAAGGCCATGCACAACACAAATCAACAACTAGAACTCATCGATGTCTGCAGGTTTGGGTTCTGTTGCTAACGGCCTCCGAACCAACGTGGCGCTTCAGGCAGCTTCAAGCTTAAGGTGCTTGACGTATGGTTTACCAAACCACGCATGGGGCAACATGAAACATCCGCGCCTGTCTCGGTACATGTGCAAACATCTTGAAACCCTAATACATTGACTCAAGCATGCTCACCTGCACCTTTCCAACCTCGTCAACTCCTGAACTCCCAAAAACGGTTGCGCAGGTTGTGTCTTCAAGCTTCGACGGTGCAATAGGAAACAAAGCCCAGGCACCTGAAAAATGGGCCAGGACCGAGAGGTCTATGTGTTGCACGAGCAACCCTCAAAGTCCCTTAAAATATGCTGTCAGATAGGAGCTTTTTGTTGCCAGGTTCCAAAGAGCAGTTTGGGCAATGACCATGCAAAGTGAGCAGTCTCCACGTAATGTTGCACGGAATATGTAGGCGTTTTCCGAAAATTTGGATGCCCGCCACTGAGATGGCAATCGTCGTAGCGACGAAGCGACGAACAATGCTGAACTCAACACAATGTGACCCTGCAGACACGGAACAGGACTGTGGAGGATGAGAGCAAAGCACTGCCACGCCTCGACTGGTTCAGCACTGTGTTCCCAGCAACAGAGACACTAAGCTGCTTAGGATCGAGCAAACTCAACAATATGTGCGCAGTTGTATAGACCCCAAACCTCTAATGCCTAGAGCTTCCAACTCATTTTGTCCCTAAACCCCAGACCCCAACCGCCTATTATAAGTCCGTAAACCTTCGAAGCTCAAGTTGTTGCAGCTTGTGCCCGCAACTTTTGACCAAATGGTTTGAGGTTTGCAGAGTTTGAACACGCGGTTTTATTTGTAGGATCCATATCTGATCGCCTCAACACTAAGTTTGGAAAAAAGGGCTGAGCAACAACTTGCTGGTTCTTAGCAGGGAATTGTGGAATGGAACCCTATGATAGTCCCTCACAGTGTCCTTTCAGGTATTACCTATACCCAAGGCCCTACTAAGAGCTAGGGAGGTAATCCTCGAGCGGCAAGTGACATCCGAGTCCAAACACAAACCTCATGCCGCCGAAACTCAGTAACATCGACTCCACGACACTACACCTTACCGACAGTCGGAGCCCCCCCCAATTCTCTCACACTTCTTGAGGCAAAAAAACTTATGGTCTGCCATCAGGAAAGGGTTCAGGAAAGGAATACGCTGTGGCTTTCCAATTGAAAGCTTTAGGTTAACGGTTTAGGGCTTAGGGTTTCAGGGTTTAGGATTTAGGGTTAGACTTCTGGCATCGGTCGTTCTTGTTTGTTCCGGTCGCCTGCCTGGACAGGCTTGACGGACAAGCCCAAAACCCGTACAGCCCCACACCCCAACAGCCCATAACTCTACCGTAAGGCTCCTGGACCCCCATCGTGAAAGCCCAAAACCTTAGCCCCCAAAGCACAGACCTTCGCCTAGAAAGCCCATGACAGCAATAAGAGCCTTATAATTGCCTAAACCCTAAACCCTGAAACCTAAACCCTAAACCCTAAACCCCAAACCCATAACTCTAGTCAATACACACAAAATGCTAGAACTTCAACTGGGCCTTGACCCTAAGCCAAAGGCTCAAGAAGGCAAGGGTTTACGGTTTAGGGTTTAAGGTTTAGGCTTTAAGGTTAGGGTTTAGGGTTTGGGGTGTAGGGTTTAGGGTTTAGGGTTTAAGGTTTAGGGTTTAGGGTGCTGAGTCGGCAACTTGATCCCAAAGCGGTACTCCGGATCGATCGGAGGGCCATTTGCCTGGCATTTCATGTTGAAGACGTAAGGCGGTCATAGGACCAAGTGTGGTCGTACGGTTGATGGACAAAATCCTGCATGACCCTACAAACCTAAACTAGGGGATTTATGGTACTATTACTATATTTGGGTCATGCAGAATTTTGTCCATCAACAGTATGTAGGATTTAGGTGTTTAGGGTTTAGGGTTTAGGGCTTAGGGCTTAGTATAACCTCAAGCAATGCACTTTGAAAGCTTCTTTACCAACTACTCGCTCAAGTCCCCTGAGCAAAAAAGATGATCGCAATCCAAAAGGAAGCACTGGGTTTAGGGTTTAGGGTTTAGGGTTTAGGGTTAGGGTTTAGGGTTTAGGGTTTGACGTGTGGATGTAGGATTTCACACGGTGAGGGTTGCTAGCACTCGCGCTACTGTCCAGGTCGCGATAAAAGATCTTGTTCATCAAGGTTTACAACAGCCCCATATGTCATGCGGAAAAGCTTGTAATTAAATGCCTGCGCGCACTCTTCTGTGTTGTGCTTGTTTGGACAACCCAGCGATCTTAAATGATTCCCTACCTGTAAGTAGATAATGGGCCCAAACGTTCTTTACAAACAGACCACATCGTAAGCTATTACAGCTACATGTCAAACAAGACAACAGCCCAAAGCCCTAAACTTTAAACGCCCAACCTTAAGCCCTAAACCCCACTAAACCCCAAACCCCAAACCCCTGAACCCTAAAACCCTAAGCCCCTAAACCCTAAAAACCTAAGCCCCCCAAACCCTAAAACCCTAAGCCCCTAAACCCTAAAACCCTAAGCCCCCCAAACCCTAAAACCCAAAGCCCCTAAACCCCTCAAACCCTAAGCCCCTAAACCCGAAAACCCAAAGGCCCTGAAGCCGAAAACCCTAAACTCCTAAAACCCTAAGCCCCTAAACCCTAAACCCAAAGCCCCTAAACCCTAAACCCCTAAGCTCCCAGACAAGGCCCCCCTCTGATCATTGGGACCCTTTTTGGGGGGTAGGGGGCCTTAATGCCAGCAATAAGGACCTGGCAAGGCGGCTTAGGGTTTAGGGTTTAGAGTTTAGGGTCTTGGGTTTAGGGTTCAGGGCTTAGGGTTCAGGGTTTAGGGTTAGGGTTTAGGGAAGTATAATCCCCTAACCCCTCCCCCTACTCCCCTACTTGGAGGTTCATGGGCAAAAATGGAGTTATAAGTCCCCTGAGCGCACCGCTAGTACTGTCCAAGGCAACCGAGACATCTACTGTACGGGCCTGAATAATTACAAACAGTAGGGATTAGAATAAGGAACCCAGCAAATAGTGTAGGTAGTTATCGCATATATTACACAGTTCTGAGAGGTATTTTGGGAACGTGTGTGCATCCTGAATCGAAAGACTAGACTCGAACCCTACGGCCCTCATGAGAGCCTCAATAATATAGGGGTCTCCATAATTACCTATATCATTTTGGGGGTTCCTTATTATATTTATACTATAAAGGGCCCCCCAAACCCTATTCTGATTATCAAGGCCCCTATATTACATAGCATTAAGGACCATTAGGCCTCCGTTTCCCTTTAAGCTCTCCTACTCCGCGATCCGAACCCGACATCACCATTCCCAGAATTCCCTGAAACCGCACAAAACCGAACAACACCCTCGGAAACCCTCTGCAAACCCCTAGTTGATGCAGAGCGCCTTTTCTAGCACTAGACCCTGTAAGCCAGTCATGAGGTTGGGCCCTGCAAAACAGCGACAGCAATACGCCCTGCTTCTGATGCATCTTGTGGTAGACCTGTCGCTGCCCATAGGCCCCATAGTAGTTCCTTTTTGTGGCTTATATTTAGGATCATATTAGGTAATCCCAAAAAGGAACTACTATGGGGTCTATGGGTAGGCAGCAGCAAGCCCTGAACCCCAAACCAAACCCGAATCCCTGCACCTTGCCGCCGGTTTAGGGTTTAGGGCCTTTAGGGTCCTTTTGTGTGTAATGTGTGTAAGTGTGCGTGTGTGTGTGTGTGTGCGTTGGCATGTGCGTTTTTGGTGTCTCTGTGTGTGGGTGTGGGTGTTTCTGTGTTTGTTCAGGCGTGTGTCGGTTGTTAATTAGGGGTTAAACCGGCAAGGGATCATATAGGGGCCCTAACAACTAGAATAGGGTTTCAGGGTATAGCTAAGAAGGAACCCCAAACCCTAACCACCAGAATAGTACTGGTAATTATTTAGGCCCCTATATAAACCCTAAACCCTAAACCCTAAACGGGTAATTATTTAGGCCCCTATATTAGGGGTCGGGGTCCAGGTCCGCTGCGATTACCGGGGCTCGCTGCTAGGGTTTCAGGTCGGCTTCGGGTCTAGTCTAGGGTTTACAGGTTACGGTTTAGGGTTTGGGGTTTGGGGGTAAGGGTTTAGGGTTTAGGGTGTAGGGTTTAGGCTATAGGGTTTTATTAGGGTTCGGGGTTGAATTAGAGCTTGGGTTTAGGGTTAGGGCTTAGGGTTTAGGGCTTAATTACTTGGAGGTTCATGGGCAGTTGTAAGTCAGGTTATAAGTAAGGTATCTATAGTTATAACCCATATTAAGGGACTTCTGACCCCACTTATAACTACCCATGAACCTCCAAGTAGGGTTTCCCATAAAAGGGAGTTCAGGTAGCCTCTGGTCAGGATGCACCTTCTTCGCGGGGGTTCACAGAAGGGGCTTAGGGTTTAGGGTTTACACCGGCCTTGTTCGTTTTTTGTGGAACACAGGTCGTATCGAGTTTTGGGTTTAAGGTTTGGTGTTTAGGAGTTTAGGGCGCCTGAGCTTCCGTAGCGCTTACTCAAACTACAAGAAACTGTCCACGCAACCCGAAACCTAACACCCAACCCATTCTTAGCCTTAAAGCATGGTATTTGGGAAATACAGGAAAAAGCCCTAAACTCTAAACTCTCAAACCCTGAACCCTGAACCCTCCACACTTTAAGGAGCCATGTGCAATGACTCTACGACCCTAATATAGGCAAATATAGGGGCCTTCATGATTGCAGTAGGTTTTTTGGGGTATAATATACTGTAGTTATAATAAGGAACCCCAGAATACTAGTTATACCATAGTTATAATAACCTGTCCCCAAAATACTTTTGTGTTATACCTTAACTATACTAAGGAACCACCACTACACTATAATTTTAAAAATAAGGAACCACCCTTATACTATAATTAGAACAAGGAGCCCCGCAAAATACCATTTCATTCTACTTCAATCATAATAAGGAACCGTATTATACTATAATTTTTTCAGGGAGCCACCATTACACTATAATTATAATAAGGGCCCCTCCCCCCCAACCCTAAACCCTAAACCCTTAACCCTTAACCCTAAACCCTAAACCCTAAATCCTAAACCCTAAACCCTAAACCCTAAACCCTAAATACTATTGGTATTCATTTAGGCTTCTATAGTACCGAGCAAGGGCTCCGTCCGACCCTAGGCCCCACAGGCCCAGGACCTCCAACTGACGACCCTAAGGCGCTATAGGACTTAGGGTCGAGGCTTTGAGGTTTGGTGTTTAGGGTTTAGGGTCGAGGGTTTGGGGTTTTGGGTTTAGTGTTTAGGGTCGAGGGTTTGGGATTTGGGGTTTAGGGTCGAGGGCTTAGGGTTTAGGGTTTAGGGTCGAGGGTTTGGGGTTTTGGGTTTAGGGTCGAGGGCTTAGGGTTTAGGGTTTAGGGTCGAGGGTTTGGGGTTTTGGGTTTTGGGTCGAGGGTTTGGGGGTTTGAGGTTTGGGGTTTCGGGTTTTGGGTTTAGGGTTTAGGGTCGAGGGTTTGGGGTTTTGGGTTTAGTGTTTAGGGTTTAGGGTCGAGGGTTTGGGGTTTGGGGTTTAGGGTCGAGGGTTTGGGGTTTTGGGTTTAGGGTCGAAGGTTTGGGGTTTTGGGTTTAGGGTCCAGGGTTTGGGGTTTTTGGGTTTAGGGTTTAGGGGTTTGGGGTTTTTGGGTTTAGGGTTTAGGGGTTTGGGTTTTTTGGGTTTAGGGTCGAGGGGCTTAGGGTTTCGGACCTAAGCCCTAAACTATGCACTCTGACGCACAACTCCCGGCACAAGAGCCCTAAGCTTCTGACCCACAGCCCGGTTTAGGGTTTAGGGTTTAGGGAAACTAGAGAAAAGCTATCAACACCCTATGACAACCCCCCTGCACCCAATAATACAACCCTTGCAGCATCACATAAGGCCCTCGAGCAACCGCACTACAACAACACAGAAATGGCCGGGTAATATTGGAGAACCAACATGAATCCTAAACCCGAGCCCCAAACCCTGAACCCTAAACCCTAAAAGCCCTAAACCCAAACCCCTGAACCCTAAAACCCTAAACCCTAGACCCTAAACCCTATAGGCCTAAACATCCTAATCCCAAAGCCCCTAAACCCTTAACCCTGAACCCCTAAACCCTAAACATCCTAATCCCTGGACCCTAAAACCCTTAACCCTAGACCCTAAACCCTAGACCCTAAACCCTAAACATCCTAATCCCTAAAACCCTACTAAACCCTTACCCCTATCAGCTCCGAAAGCAATGGGTTCGCACTCGCACCCCGACCTTCGGATGCTGCACATCCCGGTAATCCTTCGGTTGAGAGGTCTAGGGTTTGAGGTTTAGGGTTTTAGGGTCTAGGGTTTGAGGGTTTAGGGTTTAGGTTTAGGGGTTTAGGGTTTAGGGGTTTAGGGTTTGGGGTCGAGGTTTTCCTCGGAGGGTTTCAGGGTTTGTGGTATAGGAGTTTTTCTTGCATGCGACACGTTGCGAACGAGATGGGTCGGCGCATGGAGGCTTGGACTTGTTGTCTGTTGGCTTGCCTGCTAGTTTGTTTGCGAGTTCTTCAGGTTGCAACCGGCAGTCTATGAGCCCTTCTTGGAGGTTCATGGGTAGTTATATATATTAAGCATGGATATAAGTCCCCTAATATGAGTTGTAATTAGAGTTACCAAACTTATAACCTCATTTATAACTATACCCATGAACCCCCAAGTAAGCCCTAAACATTGCTGAGCCGCCGGGGCTCGGCTCGGCGTTCGAGGTCTGCAGGTTTGCGGATGTGGGCTTCTGGGGACATTATCGGAATCATTATCGGGCTTGTTAAACTGTTAGGTTCAGAATGATTCGAGGGTTTTGTACATGTTTAGCATGTAAATAAAGATTCTGCAGCCTAGGCAAACTCATGGGGATTGAAAGGATGTGGGCTTCCGCTCTTTGGATATGTTTCGATGCTACCAAGAGGTTGCCCAGTCCGCAACGCGTACACACATTATGAGTAAACTGAGTAAACTCCAGCATCTTTAGCGAGACGCATCTCAACGCTGCTCATAGCGTTCGCTGTTCTCTTATACTTACCATCGTGCCTTAAACCCATAAACCCCTACACCCCTAAACCCTAAAACCATAAACCCCCTTAAGCCCTAAAACCTCAACCGCAAACCCTCGACCCTAAACCCCAAACTCCCCAAAGCCTAACCCCAAACCCTCAACCTGGAACCCCAAACCCCCAAACCCCCACATGTAGGGGCCCTAATAATTAGAATAGGGTTTTGGGGGCTCCTTATTTGAATTAGAGTATAATATACCCCCCAACCCAAAATTCATATCTTTAAGCCCTTAACCCTAAAACCCTAAACCCAAACCCTTAGTCTCCTAAAACCCTAAGCCCTAGAACCCCAAAGCTCTAGAACCCTAAGCCCCAGAGAAAGCCCTTCGTTACACCAAACAATTCCCTAAACCCTAAACCCTAAACCCTAAACCCTAAACCGAATTGATTCAAGGCAGGACCTGGAGATTCTTCTGGACGATGCGAGTCTTCTTGACGGTGCCTCAGCGTCGTTTGGGATTTTGTTTTTTTTGGGGGTTTGGGGCTACTGGCGTCAAGGGTTTAGGGTTTTGGGCTTAGGGTTTTGGGATTCAGGGTTTGGGGTTTAGCGGCTTGGGGCTTTGGGATAGCGGTGAGAGGCATAGGGTCGCCCTATATACAAGTGAGACCTACGTGGTGGAGTTCTGTATGAGGCTTTGTTGATATAATAGATATGTCAACATGAGACGAACTGATTGGGTCTGCTAAATTTCCGGTAGTTTAGGGCAGCTTTCCCTGTGTCAATTCTTGGGCAGCGCAGTCGTGGCTCCTAAGTCGGCAGATGGGGGACACGCTCAAAAGCTCCAGCTTTTAGGGTTTAGGGTTTAGGGTCTTCGACGAGGGTTGTCAGACAGCCAGCAGCACAGCCCCTCAGTCAAGCGGCCGTCGTCTTCGACATCCCAGTTCAGGACCTCAGCAGAGTCAATATGGTGGCCTGAATAACAAGTAATATAAACGACGAATGTAATATGGGGCTTAAAAATTACCCCGTTACCCATACTATTTCTGGGGCTCCTTGTTATAATTATAGTATGGCATACCCAAAGACCTATTCTAATTCTTAAGGCCCCTACATTTTTCTTTCTCGAATGCTTATAACATATATCATATAACTTCTAAAGAGATACTGGCGCGAGGCTAGGAAGCCTAAAAACCCTCTAAGCAACTCTGAAAATATCCCTAGGAGACCCTGCAACGCACGTCCTTTAAAACCCAAACCTTTATTCATCATCTCAACCCTACACCCTATACACCTTAAACTTTTGCCACCCTGAACCCCAAACCCTAAATCCCAAGGCTTTTGCCTGCAGCGCCATTCTAGTTTTCAAAGGTGTGCTTAGAGTTGTTCATAAGGGTTTTGGGGACGGAGTCCATGTGCACGGTTTCCGAGTACAGTACATGCATGCGAACGTCGCAACATTAATAATAAGGGTCTAGGATTTATACGGGGTTTTGGGATTTTGGCAGGGATGAGGGAGTTATATAGGTTTAGGAACCAAGCATGCAGGTGTTTGAGGGCAACAGTCTTCAACTAAAGGGGATCCGAACGACCCGGGAACAGTGCGTTTAATTGTTCAGTTCTCCGGCAATCGTGAAGGCTACCTCCTTCTGATTACCCAACCCCCCTAAACCCAAAACAACGACAACTTAACTTGCTAATAGCGAACACGCACCCATGCCGACAGACAGACACAGACACACAGACACACAAACAGACAGACAGACAGACAGACAGACAGAGACAGAGACAGAGAGACAGAGACAGAGANNACAGAGAGACAGAGACAGAGAGACAGAGAGACAGAGAGACAGAGACAGAGCAGAGACAGACACACAGACACACACACACACACAGAGACACGCACACACACACAGACACATACACACACACAGACAAACACACACACACACACACACAAAGAGACACATAGACACACAGACACACAGCACTCACGCACAAAAACACAAAGACACACAAACACACAGACACTGACACACACACACACACATACACAAACACAAACACAAAACAACAAGCTTGCGCACATTGGCCGAAATGTCGTCCGCGAATTAAACCCCAGCCGAGGGCTTGGTGGGGTTTAGGGTGGCGGTTTCAGCACTGCAGATATCCAGGTGTCAGGATTTGGGCGGGTGGTCTTCAACCTTCAAAAGCTACCCTGATCAATCCCTGAACCCTTTAACCCCTGAATCCTCGTCCTCCAAGAATAACACCCCCCCCAAGGCCACTAAACCCAGAAATGAAAGCCCTAAACCGTAAAGCGTGAGCTTCGAAACCCTGAGCCTTAAACCCAAACCCTAAACCCTCAACTCGAAACCCTAAACCAACCCAGAGGCTCCAGACAGAGACCACCATTAAGGAATCAGGTCCCAAAAGACCATACCTGTTATGGCTTTAGGGACCTAATTCCATAATGGTAGTCTATCTAGAGCCTCTGGACAACCAACCAACCTAAACCTTAAACCCTAAACCTGAAACCCTAAACCCTAAACCTTAAACCCTAAACCTTAAACCCTAAATCCTAAACCCTAAACCTCAAACCCTAAACCATAAAACCAACCTAAACCGGGCTCGGCTTCCCGCGGCCTTGGCGCCGGCACCCTCCTGAACGAAGGGCCAGGGATCTCTTACTCGGGATTGCGCGAGGTTTCAGAGTTTAGGATTCAAGGTTTAGGTTGTAGGGATTAGATGAGGTTAGAACTAGTTTAGGATTTAGGATTCAAGGTGCTCATTCCCTGAAATTGTCTGTGGATGTCTATTGTTGATAGATACAGTCTGCAGATCAAAATGCGGTTGACGCTGTAAGTTTGAAACTCTGGTACCCTAAACCCTATAAACCCTAAATACTAATCCCTAAACCCTAAACACCCTAAACCTAAACCCTAAATTAGGGTTTGAGGTTTGGGGTTTAGGGTTTAGGGTTTGGGGTTTAGGGTTTGGGGTGTGGGGTTTGGGGTTTGGGGATTAGGGTTTAGGGTTTGGGGTTCGGGGTTTAGGGTTTGGGGTTTCGAGTTTGGGGTTTGGGGTTTGGGGGTGTAAAGTTTGGGGATTAGGGTTCAGATTCGGGAGCAAAATTCCTGAGACCTAGAAGCCCGAAACCGGGCATTCACCTAAACCCTAAACCCTAA
>CAJNDV010000433.1:0-16521 GCA_905221635.1 Symbiodinium sp. CCMP2456
GGGGGGGGGGGGGGGGGGGGGGGGGGGGCACAGCTTGGAGGATCCCCGGGACGTAGTAGCTAGGCTAGAAGGAAAGATATATGCAATGTGACCCCAACTTGGAGCCCCACCTCTGACCCAGTCACCTGGAGCAGCCTACACAAACCCGAACACCTAAGCTCCCTTCTGCAAAACCCACAACTTTCCCTAACCCAAACTCGAAAACCCAAAGCCTAAGCACAAAGTTCCCAGCCCAAAGTCCCAAACACAGCCTTCCTAAACCCAAGCTTTGAACGGTTTAGGGTTTAGGGTTTAGGGTTTTGAAACCCACACTCCTGAATCTCAAACCTCATTCTCCTAAGCACCAAAACCAAAAAGCCATTTTTTGACCAAGGGACTGGACTGCTGCCCTTGTCCTGAAGCCCAAACCCTTGTGCCAGCCCCGGCGAAAACCCTCGAAAGAGCCCTAAAAACCCTGAGCCGTCTTTTTTTCCTCATAACTCCAGAAAAGCCCTCAAATAAGCCATAAACCCAAAACCCTCAAACCTTCAAAGGAGCCCCCCGCAAAAAGCTGAGCCTCTGCGGGACCCCGCTTCTCACGGGCCAGGAGGACCTGACAGAGTTTTCTGGCTCAGGGGTTTAATGGGTGAGGGTTAAGGGCTTTTAGGGTTTAGGATTCAGGGTTCTTAGGGTTTATTGCCTGGCAAGGTTTTGGTATAAATACTTCTGAAGGGCTGTGTAAAGGGTTCTGCAGGTTGGCTTTTTGTCGGGGTTGGGTGCCTTTTCAGGTTTTTTGTTGTTTTCGGGTTCGGGTCCAAGTGTTCGGGTGAAGGTTGCAGGTTTGAGAAGAAGAGATTTCCCTGAAACCCTGAACCCTAAATCCTAAACCCTAAACCCTATGTTTCGAAATGAACCCTAAACCCCAAATCCTAAACCTAAGTCCTTAACCCTATGTTTCGAAAGGCCCTCCTAGCAGAGGCACTTAGGAGTTCGGATCTCGAGCCTTAGAGTCTCTCCGCTTGGGGTCACGGGCTTTTGGGCACAGGGTCTTGGGGGCCTCAAAAAATTAGAAAAGAGTTTTGGGGTACCTTTAAAGGGATGCTTAAGGGTTTAGGGTTTAGGGGCCCTAATAAGTGTAATGTTCGGGCCTTAATAGTTAGAATAGAGTTTTGGGGGTTCCTTTTAAGGGTTCCTTTAAGGGATACTCTAAGGGTTTAGGGTTTAAGGGCCCTAATAATTAGACGAGGGTTTTGGGGGATATTATACTATAGCTATAATAAGGAACACCCAAAATAGTATTGGCAATTTTTTAGGCCAGTAGGGTCTCGGGGCTGCTGCACAACTTGTCTAGAGTTTAGAGGTATAGTTTAGGGGTTTAGGGCTAAGGGCTGAGAGTTTAGGGGCTTAGGGCTTAGAGTTTAGAGGCCGCTCAGACTGAGACCCCAATGTCTCTGAATGTAGAGCCTAGTTGGTTTCCAGGCGGTGCTCCTAGGGCCTAGGGCTTATCAGTTTCTGGCATAGGAGAGAAGCGCGAATACCCCGAAACACAGAACAGTCTCCAGGCGATAGCAGATTCCTCGTGGAGTCACTGGGCCTCTTGGTTATTGGGCTTAGGGTTTTATGGTGTATGGTTTTGGGGCTTTGGGCTCTTAGGATTCAGCCTCGATTGATTTAGCGGGAGGGTTTATTGGCTTGAGGGGGTGTTTGTAGTCTGGAAGCTTCCCGGTTGCGGCCTTGGGTGTCAAGTTGGGAAAGGGGGGGGGGGGTTCGCACAATCGAGCGTCTCTGATAGCAAAGATCCTACCATTCAGCGTAGTGCGTAGGGTTATGCAAGGTTTTGGGGTTCAGGGTTCAGGTAGGGGCTTCCGAAGTCGCGGCCCAGCGACTTTTTACAGTGTAGTCCGAGCGTGGGGAAAGGTTATTGGCGGTTCGGGTTTAGGGTTTATGATTGAAGGTTTACAGGTGTAGAAACCCTCATTTCCAAACCCTAAGCTGCATCCTCGGCCCTAAACCCTCCAACTGAAACGGTGTGCCTTGAATTTTCCGGATCTTACACAGACCAACAACACAAACATCTCATGACACGCAACCAACAATCATAAACTCATTTTTTGTTGGAAGGCTTCGCGGCGCAGAGCTGCAACCATAGCCCCGAGGCAATTGTCTCGCTCATCGTCGCCGAGATCTTTTGCTAGTGGGATCGCGGAGCGACATTTCAGTACTCGTGAGTCTTCCTTACATGAAGTAGCAATCCTGAAGCAGTGGCAGCAACAAGCGAAAGTGCTGACATTTACAATTGCGCTGCTACCTGCCCAGGACAGCAAACAAGAAGGTTCATGACAAGAGCAAATCATATCTCCCGAAGCAACATATACATAGACAAGGAACCAACCCGCAGCTTCTTGGGCTACTGCGCAAAAAACATTTGTGGCCGGATCCCACAAAGCTCCAGGTTAGCCACTTAATTACTTCGCAAAGGCAGTCAGAGGGTGTGGAGGGGAGGGCTTGGGCTTGATCAAAATGAGGATAAATGCAGCTCGATGCCAGCAAGTACAGGATGCTAGGTTTGGAGTCGGTGGTTCGAGGTTGTAAGCTCTAGGCTAAAGGTGTGTTATAGACTTATAGACACTCTGCATGAGGCTTACTGTAATCAGATTCTATCCGAGTGTTTTAAAGGACCCTATTCGGTTTGGGGATTTTAGTGAACGCTGGGCCTTCATCTGCTGCTTGGTCAGAAGATCTCGCTGAATCGGGCACGTCCTCCGTTCGCAGCGAAGAGTCTGAAATGGATGAACAACTTAGAGGATGGTGACGAAAACCAAACCAACTTATAAGCCTAAATTACTTTTTTGTGCTCCTGGTTTTCGGGACTAGTCTCTAAGGTTGAACCCATGGGCCCCTAACATGGGCCCTTAGGGGATCCTAGGGTCCCTTAAGGGTATATATAGGGTATATAGTAGGTATATTAGGGTCCCAGGGTTCAGGGCCCATACTAGGGGCCCATGGGTTCTACCTTAGGTAGTCAGATCCGCTCGACCTCTATGATCACGACTGAGGCCCATGCCCATGCCAAGCCCAGACTACTTAACCCCTCAACCCCCAAAGTCTGAAACAAGAAGAGCCCCTGAACAATCGATACTTTTTCTGTGAGGAGTTTGTGCCAAAGTCCTCAGCCTGAAAATGGACACAACGTAGTAGCCTGCAGAAGTAGGATAAGGCTTTTCAGGGTATAGACAGACGGTATAGCACAATAAGGATTCCCCAGACAGTAAACCGGGACCGAAACAGCGTCGGCTAAAGCTCGACACGCAGTTTAAGCGCCAATACCCATAACGTTTGAAATACGAACCCGTAAGCCCCAACGAGATCCCAACCCTACTTCATAGGTTTAACCAGCAGCGTCCCTACAAAATCAAGCAATATCCTCGAGAAAACTCATACAGGTCCTCTTCAAAACCGTCAACTAACTAATGCCCACATCCTAAGCCCGCACCCGAAACACTAAAACCCTCAGGCCTGCGACCGCAAAAAACCCTACAAGCCGAAAGCCAGTCGCCGTCGACTCTGAACGCCCCTAAAGTTCAGAACCGCAAACCTCCGAAAAACTCGAGTGGCCATGCAAATCCTAAACCCCCGAACCTGTTTACAACCCTGCGGAACCCTGTGCGAAACCCCCTTGCAAACAAACCAGCCTGTACCAAAAAGCCATGGTACAGCGCCATAGTTTTCATGCGACCTATAAATGCCTGCACAGTGCGTATTAACACCCTGCTACAGCTCTCACGGAGCCGACCAGAAATCCGCACGCCCTATAACCCTAACCTCACACCCCCTGTAGCCAGCCCTAAACTCCTGTGGCCCGAAGCCCCTAAACCCCCTGCAACACTAAACCCCTAAACCCCCAAACCACTGTAGCCGCAAAAAACCGTTAAACCCGTGAAACCTAAAACCCCTGTAGTTAAACCCCCAGAAACCCTAGACTTAGACCCTCGTAGCCCCAAGCCCTGAACGCCAAACCCTTCAACACTGTAAGAGGGCAAGAAAAAAGGCCACAGCTGAGCGACGTCTTCTCCAGGAAGACTTTTCCTTTCGCAACAATTTGCACCTCCTGCTGGGGTTTAGGCTGTAGGCTTTTCTCTGGGACTTTACCGTTTACCGGATTTCGTTGTGATTTTACTAGGGTTTTGTGGTGCATACTGTTTTACGGTGCTTTACCGGATTTCATGGTGTTTTATGGGGTTTTATGGTGCTTTCTAGGGTTTTAGAAGGGGCTAATTACATGTAGGGCTGAAGGTTCGGGGCTCTGGAGGGCGTGTTGTTGCTGACAAGGGCTCTGCGGGTTGAAAAGGGCTTTGGTGAGGAATCGGGTTGAAGATTGCGGGTATGGCGGAGAGTTTGGGTTTAGGATTGTGGGTTGTTTGGAACCTGCGTGGGTAATAAGCGCACTGACTGGCTAGGGTATTGGGATCAGGGTTTGGGTTTTATGGTTTCGGGATTTCGTCCCTCTCTCTCCCCCTCTCTGGCTTTGTTTGCCCAGCAAAATCTGGTACCTCATCTGTCTCTCTCCCTCAACCCTACACGGCCCTAAACCCCTCTGTGCATCTTCGATATTTCAATCAGAGAAACCTACATCCTCGGCCCGTAGAGCCCGCAAGAGAAAACCTGGAACAGAATCTACTGGGCCGTTTGTTTTAGGATTTTAATTTGAGTTACCGTAATGGGGATGTATTGTAAGTAATAGGGTTTCCTTATTGTAGCAACTTAATTTAAGTTCCTTAACAGCAACCCAGCCTAAACTTTAAGACCTCTCTCAATGCTCAACCCCAGTCCTAATTAAGCACCAAGCCAGAACGCCTAAACCATGAACATTCGAGCGCCGAAGTTCCTAAGGATATCAAAGAAGCAAGTGCTAAAACCTGAACTTATCCCCAGCCGCAACCTCTCGCCAGGGCTTGAAGCTCGGTTTGTCGGCACGCAGCACCTTCATTAACACGGAGTGTGGCTTTGTGTTCCTTGCGCTGTTCTAGTGTTGTTCAGTTCATGCTCTTGTAAAGATCTGAGTTCACGTCCCAAGTCAGGAACTCTGATTAAACACCCTCACAAGGCCTAAACCCACAAACCCCAGTCAGGGCAGCTCTTCGAATGCTGGTGGCTTTTGCTCGCACCCGGACCGGGCTTCTCGAGACGTGCATGGAACTT
This sequence comes from Symbiodinium sp. CCMP2456, assembly GCA_905221635.1. Classification (NCBI taxonomy): domain Eukaryota; class Dinophyceae; order Suessiales; family Symbiodiniaceae; genus Symbiodinium; species Symbiodinium sp. CCMP2456. The sequence continues at coordinate 5,179 of CAJNDV010000433.1, forward strand.
CGCTATAGTTGTGCGCCCTAGCTGGCAGCCTGTTCGGGAGTTCCGAAGACATAGAAACTCCAAACACGACGGGCAGTTTGTGGCATCGACAATCAGATCGGACCGTGTCATGCAACTTTGCTGCGTGATGCCAGCATCGTCTAGTGAAGTCTCCAGTACTCCAGTGACTGCCTCTCTGCATCCCCTAACCCGTTTCTTATGGATGCCATCAAGAATATGCTGATCTAATCTGCCATTGTCAGCTCCCTAAACCCTAAACCCTAAACCCTAAACGCTGAAGTCCGGAGGCACCCACAGATTCTGGCATCCCTGGCATCCGCAGCTCCCCGCGCCCGGGGCCCCAGGAGCACAAAAACTCCTATTAAGAGAACTAATGTAGGGGCCTTAATAATTAGAATAGGGTTTTGGGGTATATTATACTATAATTATAAGGAGCCCCCCAAAAAAGTATAGGTAATTTATTAAGGCCCCTACATTACCCCCATCTATCATGCCCCCGAGCTTTGGGTGCCGAAGCCCTGGCTTCCTGAAGACCTGGTAATGCCCATAGCTCCTCCTCAAATATACATGTTCAAGAGGGAATCACCCTTCAGAACATACTACGAAAATACTACAACACACTATAAGTATAATTTCCACTGGTAGAGTATACTATGCATTTGCTATACTGTACTATACTATATACTATATACGATATACTATATACTATATACTTTATACTATACTATACTACACAGTAAACCTTGCTTAAAAACGTTCCTTCCGCAGCGCCTTCTCCGAGACGAGCAGGTCCCCGTACCTCATGTCCGGAAGATGTGCGGCTTAGGGTTTATATAGGTGTTTAGTGGTTTATAGGGTTTAGGGTTTTAGGTGTTTAGTGGCTTTTGGGGTTTAGGCGTTTCGTGGTTTATAAGGTTTAGGGCTTTAAGTGTTTAGTGGCTTTTGGGGTTTAGGCGTTTCGTGGTTTATAGGCTTTAGGGTTTAGGTGTTTAGTGGCTTATAGGGTTTAGGGTTTTAAGTGTTTAGTGACAGTTTAGGAGTTTATAGGGTTTATATAGGGTGTAGGGTGGGGATTCGGATTCTGCAGATTCGTACTAGCTGCCAGGTTGGCGAAGCTTGACAACTGAGCTTCAGGGTGCCGTGAGTCCTAGACTCCTATAGACCAGCTTATATCCTTTGTTTCTGCACCGCAAGTACGGCAAAGACATACAGCATGGCTTCGGGTAAGCACCGCCTGGAATCTTGAACCCTTTACACTGAGCACCCACCAACATCCGACCTTGCGACGATTGAAGAACAGACCCGAGGTGAGACCACCAGCGTTGCTATTCCCATTGTGGCTGCTATCAGTTAAGTCGTGTTCTTCAAGCAGGCCTTCGCCCTCCAGCCCCAATCTCATGTCAGAATAGGGCCAATGAAGAAGCCCGCTACATGTGCGCAATCACAACGTTTTTTCCGACGATGCGGACTGCGCTTCCTCCTCCTCCTTCTCCTCCTCAACTCTGGTTGCTACTGAAACCATCAGATGGATGACATGACATTTAACCCTAACCCCCTCGCCTGATTTCCGAAACCGCAAGAGCTTAGCCCTACAGGCAGCCAGGGAGGGTTTAGGAATGAGGGCAATCCCACCCTCAACTCGGCCGAAACAAAACCCCTCCAAACCCTGAGCTGCCCTAAACCCCATAGACCTCAGCCGCAAACTCTGAACTGCGCCATGCTGTGGTCCCAATCCGTAAACCCCAAAACTGCCCTAAACCCCCCTAGCCCTATGATCCCAAACCTTACACCCTAAACTGCCCTAAGACCTAAACACTAAACTAACCCCTACGGCCCAAAACCCTAAACTCATCCTGCCGTCCAGGAGCTTGGTGACGAAACCTGCGGCTTTCTCGGGCTCCTTCACGTATCGCACTTTAGGGTTTATGGTGTATGTCAATATCTCCCAGAACCCGACAACTGAGCCAAAGCTACACGGGAGGCGTCGCTACCGGCATGTCCAATCCAATTCCGCAAGACGCGGTCCAGGCGATGTGTGAAGAAGGCCAGTGAGATCTGCTTCGCTCCCGGCCGACTAGCTCGAATATCTGGGCGGAGTTGAGGCTTCTGTGGTCTCGCACTAATATAAAGGGGCCTTAACAATTAGAATAGGGTTTTGGGGCATGATATACTACACTTACAGTAAGGAAGCCCAAAATCGTATATAGTGTTTGTGAATATGCAAGCTACTGCATAACTACTTTTGGCGCGGACACTGCAATTGCTGCTACGAGGGGGGTGAATATATAATTGGTTTTGGTGCATAACGGTATAGTGTCATGAGGGAACCCTGAGCAACAGTGTTTCTATTCATTCCAACCCCGGAATTGCTGCGGCGGGTGGCGGATGTGACTTCGGGCCGTACAACCACTGAGCATTGATATGGGATGATTCTGTGAACCGGGAACTCCTCCAAATCGTGCAACCCAAACATGAACCCTAATCCCCAAGTTAGTAAAGTACGTCGCCCAGTCCTGGCACTTGTCCCTTGTCGTGGCCGCCTCGCCAGCTATCATCATCAAACCCATGCATCCCATGCCAGGACATGATGCGAGCATGATGAGACCTTCCTTGACCTGAACCGCGGACGCCCCAAAATCCTCAACCCAAAGGCCCCTTACCTCCGAATGCCTGAATAACCCACCGCATCCCCGAGCTTCCTGCGGTTTTGTCATGAGTACCGCCACAACTCACCCCCCCCCCCCCATGTCTACGCTCTTCATACCCCAACAGAGCCCTGCACACAAATCCGTTATATAAGGCCTCCCTGGTATGATCCCTGAACAGTTGGGCATACTACCCCCTTCTAGTCCCTGCGCACGTTGAAGCCGTAACTCCATCCCGAAAGACCTCTTCTAGACACCCCATGCAGTGCTTACCAGGTTATCCCAAGATCACCTTTCTGGCGAAGCACCGAAAAGCTGCTGCCAGGTCTTTCGCTTTGCAGCCCGCCTTTGGGTCTGGGATGCGGCAGGGCTTGCGATATGGAGTTGATAAAGGTTGTGGGGCAGGGTTTTAGGGGTATATAGAGCTGAGACCCTGGCTATCTCTATCTGGGGGCCCAAACTCTGGTGCAGGATTTTGGGATTTGCTGTTGCCGGCTCTTATGCAAATCCTGCAGGGTACTGCGGGTTTCCTGTCTATTTAGGGTTTACGCTCTCGCAACTCGGACTCCGCCAGACGAAGTCTCTGTGTCCAACTAGGAGGGCTTAGGGGTTTAGGGTTTAGGGTTTAGGACTCCGGTGCACGAGGCAAGGCCCTGAACTCGTTCACAGCACAAGCGGGGTTTCTGAATCGTTGGCGGGCTTTGAATGGTGCTGCCTTCCTCTGTGAACGGAAGCGGGCTCAAACCTGCACCTCGGGGACCCCAAACCCTAAAAAAACCCAAACCCTTTTTTGTATCCAGGCCTATTGCGACTGCCGCATACCCTGAAGAAAAAAACACCTAAACCCCTAAACCCTGACCCCTAAACCAAAAAACCCAAACCCTAACCCCCCCCCCCTAAACCCCTAAACCGCACCAAAGCCGTAGGCGTTGAAGACTACCCCAGGGCCACCTTTCCGCGATGATCGCCTGCCTTCTTGTAGGGAGGTCCTGCAGAAACGAGGGCCCTTTTTGGGATGTATCTGGTGGATTGCAGGTTCAGGGTTTAGGGTTTAAAGGTTTAGGATTTAGGGTTTAGGGGTTTACGGGTTTGGGGGTTTAGGGTTTAGGGTTTGGGGCAAGTAGGGTTTGGGTGGGGGTGGGGCGTAGCTGTACTTTTGTGGTTGGGGTTGGAGGTTGAAGGAGGATTTGGGTTTGGGCTTTGGGAGCTCCAGAATATTGAAGGTCTAGGTAAAATAAGGGCCTGAATTAATAGAATAAGGTCTTTTGGGGTTCCTTTGAAGGGTTCCTTCAAGGGACATTATATGGGTTTAGGGTTTAGGAGCCTTAATAATTAGAATATGGTATGGGGACTCATTAAGGAACTCGCAAAATATTATTGGTAATTACTGAGGCCCCACATTAGTCAGGAGGCTTTAGGATGAACCAGGAGACTTAGGTCTCGCAATTCGCGGTTTGAGATACAAAATATCAAGCTCCAAAATCAGGGTCTTCATTTAAGTCTTTAGGATTTCGGCGCTCACACCCGGACAATCCAGGCGAGGCATGTCAGGAGTTAGGGTTCAGGGGCCTTGTTTCCTTTTCAGCACTCACACTCGGACAAGCCTAGGCGAGGGTACGAGTTCCAGTCGGACAAGCACATTGGCCCCGAAGCAGTCGTTTGACCACCAAACATTAACGCTCTACTCACCGCCTTAGTTCCTTTTAGGATTTGGGGTTTCGGGGCCCTAAAGCCTAAAGCCCGCCTTGCAAACCCATGTAAACCCAAAGCCATCCCGGCAGTCCAGACGCACCACCTTTGCGGGGAGCGGCTTCCACACCCACTTGGGGCAATCAGTCTGCCATAACCTGGTCAGGGTCGAGACCCGTTTAGTATAGGGGCCTGCATAATGCCTAAACCCTAGGCCCTTTTGGGGTCTGTCTTAGTATAGTCATGTTGAGGAGCCCTACGGAGGATGCATAGAAGCCATCATTCCGTTAACCCCCGCATTCCTCGACTCGGTGTAATGTTTCGGTAGGGTCCAGGGTTGCTCATATGCACGTATCTTTGCATAGGTTTCGTGGCCTTGCTGATAAAACTATCTACTTACCTTGTTCATGCCCACACATATATTTCGGAACAAGTGTCTAGCATATGGCGTATTCTATACATGGATTTGCTGACCCTCTGAGCGGGGCAGGCATTAAATAAAGTCCGTGCACCGTTAACCCCATAATCTTGATTCTGAGTCCACTGAGTCCATGAGCCTTCGACACACCTTCAAACAACAGCCAGAAAGAGTCCCCGGGCGTGAAAGGCCAGGACTGCCAAGACTTGTAATATAGAGGCCTCAATAAGTAGAGCACGGTCGTTCATGATACGCCTAAACAGGGCGTCTAGGGCCTAGAGGCTATTGGAACTGTTCTTACAGACCGCTACATTGGGGCTTCAGGGTCTTCATTTTGCAAAGTTCTCTCCTACCGAAATTCCCAATTTCACAATCCCTGAAAACCGAATCAAAGCCCTGTTTGCGCCTTGTTCCATGGAGTTTCTGTGCCTCTTTCTCTCCCCAGTGCCGCAGGGCGGCCTTTTGGCAGGATTTAGGGTGCATGGGCTATTTTCCCACGGTTTGAGGCAATGTAGGGGCCTACATAATTACCAAAACTATTTTGGTGCTCCTTATTATAATTAAGGTATAATGGGCCCCAAACCCTATTCTTATTACTAAGGCCCTTATATTATAGGGTTTTCGGGTTTAGCACGTTGGTCTATGTTTTCCCTCTCGCATCGCGAGGATCGGTGCAGACAAGCGAGGAATTGGGCTGTTAAGGTTTGGGGTTTCCGGGGTTTAGGGCTTAGGCGTTGTAGGGTTAAAGGCTTTAAGGGCTTCGGCTTAGGGTTTAGGGTTTATCTGGGCGAGAAGAACCGCGCACTAGGCCCTACGATGGTTATCGCATGTCATGGCTGTCATAATGTCCGAAATCTTGAACCCGACACCTCAAGCCTCTACATTTCGGCGAAGGCTTCCGACCGTACCTCGCCTGCAGGAGTGATTGCCGAATGCGAATAAAACTCCACAGAACACAAATTTTACTATACCCATAGGCCCCATAGTAGTTCCTTTTGGGGTTACCTTATCGGAATCTATATATGAACCCCAACAAGGAACTACTTTAGGGCCTATGGGTACATTCCGGTGAAGACAAGTCAAGCGCCAAGAGGTTGAACCTAACCACGGCCCGGTCATGTCCCGGCGCCTGCCGCCTCAGGAAGTAATTCCGGTATCGCGTGCTGTGCTCCTGGAGCTCTCTGAGTGTATAGGCATTGACACATGACATGGCGAAAAAGGTTTATAACAGGTTGTATAAAGGGGTGTTACATATGGATTGTGTGTTGTGTGTAGTGTTTTGGTGACACTGTCTTTCGTGATCCGCCCTAAACTTAACCTCTTTCAGCATGGGCTTTGGGTGTATGCCGGCAAGCTGGACTCTCAAGGTCTTCATGAGACCCTAAACTTAACCTCCAGAGTTTGTTTACGCATGGTCCGCATGGTGTTACAAGCAGGCTTGAGTTGTTGCAGGAGTGCGGAGCATTGGAGGAAGGGCCTGGGCTGCGCCCTAAACACGCAGGGGGCATGCAGTAACACGCTTTCTCCTTATGGCGTCCTTTCTGCAAGCTCTAGATGCTCTCCTCATGCATTGAGCTGGCTTGATTTTTTCTGGGCGACTAACTCTTCGTGAACAGATGTGCCTTCAACCCTTCCCTACACCTACCCGAGGATGCACAAGGAAGTTTCAGAAAGGGATCCTCGTAGGGTTCTTCTGTTGGGGGCTTCTCATGATACTGTTGAAGTCTTTGGCAGTCTGTATGAAGACCTGGAAAGTGAAAGTGTTGAATCGGATCAAACCTCTAAGACACCCCGCTTTTGTACATTCCATGGGGCTCACCCTTCATGTCCCCTCCACCCTTAGACCACGCACCTTCCACTTCGAAGTCTAGAAACCTGCGTGCCTCACGTCTTTGCACATAACTACGGAGGCATGGAGCGGCTAACACCAAAGTCTGAGCCCAAAGCTACCCGACCCAAGCCAAGCCAATCTCCGAAGAGGGTATGCCTCAGCTACTCAGCAGCGGCCCTGATGACCTTGCGCATCATAAACCCTCAAGCCTTACTTGCAAGTTTGGGGCGCCTTGCCCTGCAGGACGACATCGAGCTTGATGACTTCATCATGCAGGGGTGTCAACGACAGGGATGCGAAATCTCGGCCTGAGCTGAGTGGTCGATGTCTCAGGAAAAAGCTGTGGGCCAGTCTCTAAGACCACTCTAAGAGAAACGTTGCGACGACAGCACGAGGCACATCCAAAAACACTCACGGCAGTGTGGCCAAATGGAACGAAGTCCAAGGTGGCCATCACAGCAATTTTGCACCTCGAAATGCACACGGAACACAGGCGAAAGCGCTTTTCGTCCACTCCGGGACTGTAGCGAGCACTTTGCCGCGGAAAATAAACCGAGCCCAAGAGCGCGATTGTAAAAGGAGTCCGGGCGGACGGGTACGCACGAGACTGTGGCGAAAGCAGGAGTCTTTGGTGCAAGTTGTGCCTCGTGCCACAGCGGCAGTCGCGGAACCGCCGCTCGTCACAGCAACCAGTCTTCCTGACTCCTAGTGCAGTGCAGGCATCCAACATTACTCCTCGGAGAAAAATGATTCACAGTGGCGGTGGAAACATGGCACTTCATTCAATTCAATAGCAAGGTTTCGAGCCTCAGCTAAGACAAACCAGATCCAGCACACAATGCGTAAGCCCGACATCGAAAGCCCTTAACCGTAACCCTGCGGCTTTGTTGCTCCATGCGAGGCGGCCAAACTTCCCGACTCTTGTGGGCTCTTCCTGGACTCCTCGAAGGCATGAAATTTCTGAAGGCTAAGTGCATGCCTTTGCTGGCTTCCTAAACCCGCAGCTTTGAACCCGGTTTGGGGTTGGGGTTCCGGATTCAGCGTTGCACGGTTTGTGCTTCACTAGCCCAGCAAGTCTCTCGTGTGACACGTCTGCAACTCTCCTCAGCTACATAGGGGTAAGCTGCAGTTCAGATCTTGAAACCTACGGCAGCGAACTTGGCACACAAGTTGTGAGATCTCTCATCCTAGCACTCGATGACTGATCAGGACAGTTTCGACTGGAGGAGATTGCCTCTTCGCGGTCGTCGGTTTAGAGGGTTCAGGAAGATTAACGCTGTAAGGCTTTCTGCTGTACAAAGCCTGGCTCCTACTTTCCCTCCATCCTAAACGAATCCATGCAGTCTGTCTAAGGACGGGTGTGCTTCGGTACGACTAGAAGCCAACCAGGGCCAAACCGCTGGAGCTCAGAACTCTTCAGGCCCGTGCCGCATGGGAACCATGCCTACAGTCTAACCAAAACCCTCATCTTACAGATTTTAGGGGGGTTTAGGGTTTAGGGTTTAGGGAAGAGATCCGATCTTACAGACCACCCTTGCCGAACACAACGCCCCGGTAGACCTGGCTCTTGCTCTCTCTACTCGTTTACTCCCGTCTTGCCTACGGCAGCGGTGCTCTCCGAAACCCGGAGACGGGCCTCTTGAAAAAACCGTGGTGTTTGTATGTTATTGGCTAATAAATAAATAAACAAATATACACACTACACACACATACACGCATACACACATGCATACATACATAAAAAACATACGTACATACACACATGCAGGCATGCAGGCATGCAGGCATGCATGCATACATACATAAATACACACACACATATCTGGTATACTTTGAGGATAAGCCTTAGGTTCCATGTACTCAAACGTACAAGCGGAGACTTCGCAAAAGTGGTTCCAGGTCAGAGGCTCCTCTTCTGCGCACTTAGGCACACAGGTCGTACCACCTTAAGGACGACACAAGCCCTAAAAGGGTTTAAGGTTCATATACCATACAGGATTTCATAATAGAAGGGCACAGGGCCTCTACTTTTAAGGGTCGTGTGGTCCACAAGGCAACCGTCAGCCCCGGACGTCATAGCACGAGAAACTCTTCAAGCTCAGCTCCAATCTCCACCCCCAAACACCACTCTTGCGAAAACTGTAGGCCTTTTAAGGTTCAAGCCTCAAGGCTGACTTCCGCTCCTGGCCGCAGAGTGTGCTCCCAAGGCTGAGGAACCTCAAGCCCGCAGATGGCTTCTCACCGGCCACTGAAGAAAGCGGCAAGCAGCAGCAGCAGCAACAGCAGCAGCAGCGACAATGACAACAACCAAAAGAAACCAAACAAAGTCTACCAGTACTACGACGAGGACGACGCCGACCGCTGCTACTGCTACGGCTGCTGCTTCTACGGCTCCTTCTGCCACTACCACTGCTACGATAGCAACGACACAAAGACAAACTTCAGGAGCACGACTCGAAATCACACAGGCACCCTGCACATTGGCATTGTTCGAGAGCTTACTTTGCCTTTGGCTGTAGTACACCTATTCCTAAAGATAGATGATAAGCGGAGGTCAATGCTGCTAGTTTGGGAGTTCAGGGCCGGGAACGTATGCCTTACCCCACTTACGGCCTCTTTGGGACGCCGCGCCCTCGCCGGCGTTTTCGACCGAGGAAGGACGGCATCCGCTTTCACTGCCCACCTGGAATGGCTCATGATATCTATGTAGTTTTGAAAAGGCAAGACCCCATAATACTCCATACTATAGGGTTCTGAGTATTTGGCAATGCGATAGTATTCCCTTGCGGTCCCTATGGTATGATACTACAACGACTATGATATTCTGACCAGCAAAAGCCACCGATTAGTCCGGCTTCCGGCTGGCCCTAAGCCCAGACGACAGACAAGGAATCCTCTGCAAGTAGACCAGCCGGGACGTAAAGAACTGCAATGCGATCTGCGGATATGATATTGTTTGTGGTCAGAACCGGGTTCATGACTTTTTGGTCAGGTTCGGATTTCGGGTAGATTGTAGGGATATAATGACCTATTTTCAGACCTCCAAAGTGGCCAAGCCCCAACTGGGCAGCTAAACCGAAGTAGATGGCTTCGTTGCGAAGGCTTACACACCAATTATCCAAATGCAAGAGCCCTCGTAATCCATAGCCCTAAACCCCTCAACCCATAGCCCATAATCTTCTTCCAATACAGACGCAGATCCGAGAAATCATCGCAGAATACATGCGGCCCAAACGTTTCCTCTATGTCAGCTCTGTGTACTTTGGCAGAACAAGCCCGCAGAGATCTGTTTGAGACAGGCACGCCATGCTCATAGGTCAAAAATGTACATTATCCCTTTTTGCAACTGCCTTGCAACGTCACGCCAGGACAGCTGACTCGTGACAGCAGGGACTGCGAGGTGCTGAGACAAAAACGAACTGAACCGAACGGTATGCGCATTATGTCTGGAATGTCGTTGAGAGGTCGGCAGCGCACCCACACACACAGTACTCATGAGAGCGCAAGTACATTATCCATAAACCCTAAACCATATGAGCCTAAACCCTAAACTTGGTTGGGGTCGTGGGGTTCAGGGCCTTAGGATCTTGGGTTTTGGAGCTTAGGGCCAGGGACTTACGCACAAGTAGGTTGTAATTATGACTGCATGAGGAACGTGAGCCAGAGAGCACTGAGCACATCCTGAAAAAGATGCGCGGTTTAGGGTTTTGTGTTTTAGGGTTTTAGGGTTTAGGGTTTAGGGTTTAGGGTATGTCCTAAGAACGCCTCGTGGGCCACCGCCGTGGCTCGTTTTATGTTCATGTGGGAGTTTCCGACAATTAGGGGTACCTTATTTGGGGGTCCTTATTATAAGGATCCGATTATTTAGTATTTAGGGTACTTACGGGGCCAGCGGATCGATAGTCCGAACAGGAACAGGAACATTTAGGGTACTATATTAGGGTCCCCTATTTTCGGAAACCCCCGTGTTGCTTAGAGTTGCACTGCCTGAGAGTATATATTCCAAAATCCGTGAAGCTAAAGCTGCATCAGCCCAATGTCCGACTTCCCTTAAACCCTTAATATTGAAAATCCTAAACCCAAAACCTTGTAAATCCTAAACCCTAAACCTTAAACCCTAAATTTTGAAGCCCTAAACCCTAAACTTTGAAACCCAAGGGTCCAGGCCTGTCCAGCTCCTCCCAGGCAGGCCCGGTAAGCGTACAGTCGAAGAGAGGCCCTGGGACTGGGATTCTTCTAGCTTTTCAGGGGTTTAAGAATTAGGGTGGGTCTTTCTCTTTGCAGTTTGAATGAAATTCCGGGCCAGGGTCAGGAACAAATCCGAACCCTCGAACCACACGAGAACAGCTTTTGCGAACTGTTGCATGGAAGCCCGGTTTGCGGGTGCTTTGGGTTCAGAGCTAAGGTCCCGCTAGTGTTTCTTCGGGCTTGACTTACGTAGGGTGTGAGAAGGCCCCGAACCCCAAGCAATCCTAAACCTTTCATGTGCAACTTCTCCTCCAACCCCGCCTAAAACCACAAACACAAATCCGATCAAAAACACAATGAAAATCATAGACCCTCGGGCCTCAAGAAGCCCCTTACAGAACGCTTCAACTACTGTCTGGTGCTGGATCCCTATGATAGTCCCCTAAGGTCCCTTATAGTAGTCCCTATAACCCATTCCCCCATTCCCTACTAAGCACCAGACAGAAGACCCTAAACCCTAAACCGAAACCCTAAAACCCTAAAGCCTAAACCCTAAACCCTAGCCTGGCAGC
>CAJNDV010000436.1:10775-23936 GCA_905221635.1 Symbiodinium sp. CCMP2456
TACTAGGCTTGAGGTCAGCTGGGTTCGGGGGCAATCCTAAACCCCAAACCCTGTCTGGTGCTTAGGAGGGAATGGGTTTACGGTTTAGGGTTTAGGGTTTAGGGTTTAGGGTTTAGGGTTTAGGGTTTAGTAGGGAATGGGGGAATGGGTTATAGGGACTACTATAAGGGACCTTAAGGGACTATCATAGGGATCCATTCCCCCATTTCCTACTAAGCACTAGACAGTCCTTCAGAGATCGAGGGCAGGACTGGCGCGAACAAAGGTCCATTGCATCTTCAAAAAGTCGTAGAAACACTGAAAGAGATAGCCATGTTTTCAATATTCCCCCAAAAAATAATCTTAGCAAATAAAATCCTAAATCCTTGAGGCACATGAAACCTTAAACCCTAGTAAACACAAACGAAACCTTCTACAAATCCCTTTAAAGCCCTTTAGGCTTCCCATAACTGCCTACAGAAACCTTATTAAGACCCTACTTGGAGGCCCAGGGGACTTAGTAAGTAGGTTTTTTGTAGGGTTATAATTGGGGTAACTCCCGTTAGGGGACTTATGCCTCTACTTATAACCTACTTACTAAGTCTTCTGGGCCTCCAAGTAACTATACTTATAACCCATATTTGGGGACTTATAACCCCATTTACAAGTACCCATGAACCTCCAAGCCCCACCCAGGAGCCGACGGATGAACAAGTTCCCGAGCTGGAGCACCGAGCAGATGCTGTGATTTACGAGCTGCACGTCCGCGACTTCAGCGCGCGAGATCCGACGGTGGGGAGCCGATGTAATGCTTAGCGTGCTAGGATTTTGGAGTTGAGGGTTTATTGGAGTTGGGGTTAGGGCTTGGTAGGGCTTGGTGTTTAGTATTTTGAGTTTAAGGGTTTTGGGCTTAGGCCTGTAGCGCTTCCTTAGGCTTCTTTGATATGAGCATAGACGTTTACATCCCCAAAGACCCTGTTCAAAAAGCCCTAAGCCCTGAAACCTAAACCCTAAGCCGCTGTGTTTGTCGAGTTTTTGGGGCTTCGAGGTCGAAGAAGGAGGGTTTAGGGTTTAGGGTTTAGGGTTTAGGGTTTAGAGTCTTCATAGAAGTCCTTCTCTCGAAGGGTCCATGGGTTTAATGTAGAGGCCTAAAGAATTACCAATACTATTTGGGGGTTCCTTATTGTAGTTACAGCATATTGGGCCCCAAAATCCATTCTGGTTATGAAGGCCGCTACATTAGGGTTTAGGGTTCCGGTTTGGGCCTTGGCATGTTGGGTCCAATTTAGTCTCCGCTTTAGGGAAGTTACACTCCGCTCTAGCTTAAAACAAAGGATTCCGAACCTTAAAACCCTGAACACCAAACCCTAAACCCCACCCTATGACTCTTCGGACAATGGGTTTTGCTATGAGGCTGCCGGATCTATTTGTGCATGAGGCTCGAAGTAACAAGGATCCCATGTAAACCCTACAGTCCAGTTTTGGACATGCAGAACCATGCAAATCTTGCCTCGAACCCTAAAAGGTCAAACCTTCCTGCAACAAGACCCCAAACCCTATATGGGTGGTTGTCAAAATTGTGGTCCCTTTTTGGGTCCTTATTATAATACGGCACCTTTTTTTGGGGGTACCCCAAAAAAGGGACCCTAATTTTGACAACTATCCCTATTTAAACCACTCTTGGAAGGTGGAGGCAGCTTTCCGTGGTAAATACCTCGCATTTGAACAAGAGGGCACCAACGGCAACTTGGCTTAGGGTTTAGGGTTTAGGGTTTAGGGTTTAGGGGTCTAGGGTTTAGGGTTTGAGGGGAGTTGCGGATCTTCGCTTGAAGCTCCCATGACCTACTATAGAAGCCTGAATCATTACCGACACTATTCCCTTTAGGAGTCCGATTGCAGGTTGATTACAACTAGCGTGTAACATACCCCAAGACCCTGTTGCGATTACCTTTGCGTGCCCGTAGATGGTTTTGTTGGTGTTGTTATGCGGACCCTACAGAAAGGTAGGTTACTGTAACATTTGCAGGATGTGCAAATCTAAATCCCCAACCCCTAAACCAAAAGCCTAAACCCCATACCCTGCACCTAGACACCCAAATCACCTTCTATCATACCCAAATACCCACTATTAAAGACCATAATGCTCTATTGACGGGCCCTGGGGGGTAATTCCAGTATGTTTTAGTGTTGGAGGAGTTGGGGGAGACCACTAGCTTCGTGTAGCTGCGGTGGTTTGCAACGCGAAATTAAGGTGAATGCAAGGCCCTTACGGCTTAGCGAGGTTTGCTTGAACCCTATAAAAACCTCCCTTTCTTAGGGTGTCCTTACCATGATTCCGTTATATAAACCCTTCAAAACGGTAGGTTTTGGGGGTTCATGGTGGGCGTCTTTGCGCAAGGCTTCCTGTTTTTTTGGTTACAAGGTTTGGACGGGTCCTAACGGTAAAAGGCCTAGCCCGAACAAGGAGCTGAACACGAAGCCCTAGGCCTGAAACCTGAGTCCCCTTACTTGGAGGCCCAGGGGAGTTAGTAAGTAGGTTATAAGAGTTATAAGTACCTCAACTGGAGTTACCCCAATTATAACTCTACTTATAACCGACTTACTAAGTGCCCTGGGCCTCCAAGTAGAGCCTTAGAAACCCTGATTCATCCCACAAAGAAACCTTTAAACCCCTGCACCCTGACCGCCCCACCGGTGACAAAGAAAGCACCAGTCGACGTACCCGAACTAAGCAGCAGAAGCCTTGAACCAAACCGAGCCCTTGCAACATAATATGGGAGTTTCCGAAAATAGGGGTACCTTATTTTGGGGGGTCCTTATAATAAGGGACCTACTATTTAGGGTACGATATTAGGGTCCCCTATTTTGGTAAACTCCCATATAGGAACCTTAATAATTAGAATAGGGTTGGGGAGGGGGGTATATTGCACTATCATGAGAATAAGGAATCCCCAAAGCCCTATTCTAATTCTCAAGGCCCTTGCACCCTACAGCCTAAGCTCCGAGGTGACTGCCACCTTCGGCGTCTCGCAGCAGCTGGCCTTACACATGTGCATCTGCCCTCCGGCAGCAAAAGGGCCCTAAACCCTAAACCCCTAAACCCCTAAACCCTAAACCCTAAAAGCAGTTGGGGCTCGGAGGTCTGGGAAGTAGGGCCAAAAATGACGGAGTAGCCTAAACCCTGAAACCCTAATAGACTAAAAGAAACCCCCAAGCCCTAAAACCTCAATAAACCCTATAAACCCTGAACCTTAAACACCGGGTTTTCGGGGTTTGTACACATTTTTGTGTAAGCCTGCAGGTTTTTTTGGTGGTGCCCATTCAGGGAATCTTTAGTGCGGTTCCCAAAGGTTAGAGTCGATACTTGGGCGCCTTTGCTCTCCCAAGCTCTTGGGCTTCTTACTTGGAGGGTCGGAGGACTTAGTACGTAGCTTATTTTTATTTAGGGTTTAGGGTTTAGGGTTTAGGGTACTAAGTATCATAACCCCAATTAGGATTCCTATTGGGGTACTTGTAAGTCTACTTATTACCCACTCACTAAGTCTCCAGGCCCTCCAAGTAGTACTAGAGTAGGTAACCTTAAGCCTGTTGGGGGTGGGGTCTAGCTAGTATTAGGGGGTCTCCCCTTAAAGGGGACCCATCTTAACCCTACTTTGGGCTCTCTTAACACGGACTTTATTGAGAGGGTCTATATCCAGGGGTCCCCCCAATAGCCATTTTCTAAACTCAAAGGTTAGACTTTTGTTTTCCATAGAGGATACTGGACAAGTAAGGTTACCAACCTACGACTTTGGCTCCGTGCCTGAGCGTGCTGCCGACCGGCGTGAGCCAGAGATCAACGCAACTGGGGCCTTTCACTGATGGGAGTTTACGGCTTAAGCTGTACGGTATTATACTATACTAGACTGTACTATGTTAGAATGAATTCTGCCTCATGCCTATCTATCTTACGTTATAACATGGTACGTTCTTTTATATTACATTATACTCTAGTATAGGGTTCCTTGTTAATTACATAATATTTGATTTTCTTGTAGTGTACTATATGATTTGAAGGGTTCTTGTGGGTTCAGGGCTCGAGGTGAAATGTAGCTTTCAGGTTCCGGGGCGCACGTGCAAGGTGCCTGGTTTAGCGTTTGAGTGCAACCTTCATGAAGGCGTATCTTTTCAGGGTGCTGGCCATAGGTTTTACATGTCTGCATTCAATCCTTTCAGGCTTAATTACCCAAAGGTGCCGAACCCTAAACCCTAAAGGACTTTATGCAGTACATTTCTTCAGCCCAAAAGCCTGAAGACAGCGGTCCTTAGGGGTCAGAAAGTGTAATTTTTCCTGCGATCCCAAATCCCAAAGCCCAAACCCAACAAAGCAAGCCCTAGCATCTCTAAGAGAGCTTATGCTCCGGGCTGTAAGGGCTCAACTGGACTCTTTGGTTCGCGAGTGTTCGTTGTGGGACTTCAGGTGCTTGTAGTCTAATGCAGAAGCTTAAATAACTACCCATAGTATTGTTAGGGTTCCTTGTCATAGATATACTGTAAAGGAGCCCCAAACCCTGTTTTAATTATGAAGGCCCCTGCATTATTTAGAGTTTTGGGCTTAGGTCCTAACGCCCATCCCTGTAGCTCAGGGCTTGAATCGAGGCTTCCAATGGGTAGTTTAGGGTTTAGGGTTCAATTCTAAACCCTAAACACCCAAGCCCTCTACCCTACTTGGAGGGTCGGGGGACTTAGTAAGTAGTGATTTCATAGAGTTATAAGTATCCTAACCCGAACTAGGATCCCTAGTAAGGTGCTTATAAGTCTACTTACGACCCACTTACTAAGCCCCCCGACCCTCCAAGTATAGGTCTTATTCGAAGCCCAAAGCCAAAGTTCGGAGTTTGGGGGTTGACTGTTGGTGAAAGCCTCAGCCTTATGAGCCCTCATTCCAGGACCTCAAACCCCAAGAGGGTGGGTGGGCGGTTTAGGGGTTTAGGATTTAGAGTTTAGGGTTTAGGGTTTAGGGTTGAAGCATGAGTGACAGAACCATGGTTGCGGACTTTTTCGAATAGGTACGCAGTGACGCAGTGAGGAATCGCTTTGCTTACGGCCTAATAGAAGGAAGCTTCACGTCTTCTTGGAGGCCCAGGCGACTTAGTAAGTAGGTTATAAGTAGAATTATAAGTACCCTAACTGGAGTTACCCCAATTATAACCCTACTTATAACCGACTTACTAAGTCCCCTGGGCCTCCAAGTAACGTCTGTAAATTTGGAACAAAGGCTCAACCCGCCCTGCTGAACAGAAGGGAATCTTCATTCCAAGCTCTCCTCGAAACACGAATCTCCAAGACCCAAGCCCGAAAGCACTACGAGAACAGGCTTAGATTTAGGTTTAGGGTTTAGGGTTTAGGGTTTAGGGGTTTCTATTGCTAGAACAAGCCAGCATGCACAGCATTTCGCCTTATACCCTGAGCCCTCAAGCCGTAACGTCCACCCCTAACTCGAAAGCCCGTGAAGCCCCATCAGCCTCCTAGAAGCTGCGTAGAACCGTGATAGGACCCTGCAAAGAACTCTTGCAGAACCCTGTCCTCCGAACCCTAAACCCTAAACCCTGAACCCTAAAACCCCAAATCCCTGAACCCTAAACCCCAAATCCCTAAACCCTAAACCCCAAAACCCCTAAAACCCTAAGCCCTAAACCCTGAACTCTTAGAACCCTAAGCATGATCTTTAGAGCAAGGAACGTGCTGCGCGAGACTCTGAGGAGCAACAAGCAGCCGTGCCCAGCCAGACCCGGCTTAGAGTTTTTAGGGTTTAAAGGGGTTTAGGGTTTAATTTCAGATTTTATGTTCAGGGTTTAGGGTTTAGGGTTTAGGGTTTGGGGGGAGGTTTATAGGGTTTTAGGGTTTAGAGTTTATAGGGGTTTAGGGTGTATAGGGGTTTTAAAGTTTAAGGTTTAGGGTTTATAGGGGTTTAAAAGTTTAAGGTTTAGGGTTTATAGGGGTTTAAAGGTTTAAGGTTTAGGGGTTATAGGGGTTTAAAAGTTTAAGGTTTAGGGTTTATAGGGGTTTAAAAGTTAAAGGTTTAGGGTTTATAGGGGTTTAGGGTTTAGGGTTTATAGGGCTTGAGGGTTTAGGGCTTAGGGTCTATATGGGGTTTAGGGTTTATAGGGGTTTAGGGTTTAGTTTTAGATTTTATGAGGGTTTAGGGTTTAGGGGGGGGTTATAGGGGTTTAGGGTCTGTAGGGGTTAAGGATTTAGGGTTTATAGGGGCTTAGGGTTTAGGGTTTAGGGTTTAGGGTTTAGGGACGACAGGGGTTTTGGGCATCAGTGTTTAGCATGAAATACGACAGGGGGAATTTGGAGTGTACGCTTATAGTGCCTCGGGTTTCAGTGCGACTTAGTTTTGGTTTCGCATTCTGGGTACGTTTTAAAGCTATGTATACAAGACTTAATTTAGGATTCCATCAACTACAGGTAGGATTTTAGTATTTTGATTTCTGGTTTCATAAGGATCCAGACGGCGAAGTCGGCCCAAAACCAGGTAATAGGGGTCCAGACTGCACATTCGACCGAAAACCCAGGTGGGCAGTTCTCTAAATTAGGGTCCCCATGTAGGTCCCCAATATAGTACGGCACCCTTATAAAAAGGACCCTAAAAGGAACCCTAATTTAGAGAGCTACCCATACATGATGACTAGGTCCCTAAACCCTAAACCCCCAAACCCTAAACCCTACAAAGTTCGGCCCAAACCCAGGTCACGAGCGTCGCGGACCGTGACTCCTTCAACTGGGGCTACGACCCGGTGCTCTACGGCGTACCTGAGGGCTCCTATGCCACGAACCCAGGCATCCCAGAACTTAAAAAAAAGGGGCCTTAGTAATTAGACTCGGGTTTGGGGGGGGGTTCCTTTAAGGGCTACTATAAGGGTTTGGGGTTTAGGGGCCTGAATAATTAGACTAGGCTTTGGGGGGGGTATATTATAACAAGGCACCCCCCAAACCCCATTCTAGTGCCACGAGCACAGGCATCCTTCAAGTTATAGGATCTAATATAGGGGGCCTTAAATACTTACCTATACTATTTGGGGGGGGGGGGGGCTCNNCTAATTATTCAGGCGCCTATATTACAGGATCTATGTGTCGTAGAAGAATCCTTCTGTTTAGGGTCTTGAGTATAATAAGGATCCCATTATTTCCGGTCCATGTGGTATGATAAGGGCCCTGCTATTTTGGGTCTATCATATAACCATGGTCCGACAAGTCGTGGGGTTCTACTGGCTTCCCGAGGTTCATTTAGAATCAAGTGTAGAGGTGCATTACTAGTTAGCGCCTAGTCATAGGTAAGGGTTTAAGTGATTGACTAAAACCTTGTTGGGGTTATAGGCCTTCATTAACACGTAGATGCCATCATTATGTGCAGCAGTGCTTACTACAGCCCTTTGTTTCAGTAAGCCCGCCCCTGTCAGACGGCCTCACACGCGTCGAAGAGCACCGCCGTATGGTGGCAGCTCTACATCGCAAAGGGCTGCGTGTGGTGGCAGACGTGGTCTTCAACCATGTGCCCAGAGCTTGCAGTATTCCCTAAGTTAGCAGAAAGCCTCAGCGTAAACATGATTGCAAGGCTATATAGTGTATGTATATGTATATGTACATGTAGACGTATATGTATATTTTTGTAATATATATATATATATAAATAAAATCTATATATATATACATATATATGTATATATATTCTCAAAACATGTGTTGCGTGTGTATGCATGTGTATATATATATATACAGATAGGTTATTTATATACATATATATATATATACATATATATTAATATGTTCATTTACATTTTTGATTTGTTTATTTAGTTAGTTAGTTAGTTAGTTAGTTAGTTAGCTAGTTAGTTAGTTAGTTATTTGACTATTGTTCCTGAGTTCCTGAATGGAGGTATGTTGGAGTGTTTGGGTGCGGGCCGTGCAACGGGACTTTCAGTGCGGTTTGGGGTTCTTTGCGAGGGGGTTTACGCTGCCCGGAATCTCATGGGATGGTACGGTGGTGCCATCTGGCAAGAGCACGGGTTCAGTTCCGACTATCCTTAGAATAGGGGTTAGGGGGTGAAAGCAGGCGTATTGAATCACAAGACTACAAAAATATTCTGGTCAATCTAGAAACTCTCTGCAAAAAGGGTCAATGGGGTTAGCATTTGAGGCCGGCTGTCGTTTGTCCCTCCATGCCTTTCTCGTTCCCTCTTGGTTTCTTGCTCTCCCTCGGAGGTTTACTTAAGTCCAGTGGTCCATGTACTGGGGCACCAGACTGTGATAAAGCTTACTTGGAGGGTCAGGGGACTTAGTAAGTAGTTATTTTGTAGAGTTATAAGTATCATAATACCAATTAGGATCCCTATTAGAGTACTTACAAGTCTACTTACGACCCACTTACTAAGCCCCCCGACCCTCCAAGTAAATCTCAACCCTGACACAGGTACTAGCGAGTGGACCTGAATCCAGTAAGAGCGTTCTGGACAAGTGCGTCCCTGGGTATTACATGCGCCGAAGCGAAGACGGGAAAGTAGAGCACTCTACTTGCATGCCCCTCGGAGAACATGGTTCATTTGAGTGTTTGGTGTAGGGCTTAGAGCTAAACCCTAAACCCTAACCTAGGCTCAGGGTTTATAAGCTTATAGGGCTCGGAATTGGGTGGTTGTCAAAATTAAGGTCCCTTCTCGGGTACCCTAAATAATAGGTGCCGTAGTAAAAAAAACCCAAAAAGGGACCATAATTTTGACAACCACCCATATTGAGCAACAGTAGATCTCTCTATCGTCCCCTGTAGAACCATTTTGTCAGAGACCCGAAACCCTAAGTCTTTCTCGGAGAATCGGCTTAGGGTTTAGGGTTTAGGGGTTTAGGGTTTAGGGTTTAGGGTGTGTAGACAGTGTGCGCGCAGTGGGTGCGCCTTTTGCTTTAGGAATAGGGGCGCACCCACTAATCGCGTGCTTGCGTCAGCATGTAGTCCGCCCCAACCACCCCTACTATTCTCAATTAGGGTTTAGGGTTCACCCCCCAAACCCCTCTCAAGGGGGTCTTTCCTGCTGTCAAACACAGCTGTCGGGTTGTGGGTCCTCGCGGCCTGTGCCGGCCGCTCGACGAGAAGCACGGGTTCCCAACAAACAATTCGCCTTTCGCACCCAGTGAGGGTTGCTCGAAGGCAGGACAGGCAGGGAGGGTGGGCTGGAGCCTAGTGCCCAGAACCCAAGTGGCTCGGCCTTGCCAGCCTGGGGGCCCAGACCCCCGTGAGGGTACCGTCGTGGGTTTGGGGTCCATCTTTACTGCCGAACGGCAGAAAGGTCAATATCAGGGTTTAGGGTTTGGGTCCTAGGGTTTGGGGTTTAGGGTTTAGGGTTGGGGGGGCTTCGTTTAGGGTTTGCGGTTCGGGGCTTTAGGGCAGCAAGCGACTCGTAGAGGCTAGGTTGAGGGCCCCCGGGGCAAATTTCTTTCGTTTATGGCTTCGAACTTTGGGGTTAAGTGGTTTCTGCAGCCTACGTTTACAGGGCTTAGGGTTCAGGGTGTGAGCGGTTTTTGGTCTACTTGTAACTCAGGAATTAGGACTTCAGCCCTAAGCCCTAAACCATCCTAAACCGCATGGTTTTGCGGAGTTTTAAATCCTTTTACATTGCGGTTTGGGGTATTCCCTCTCTGCATTCCACAAGATCCTCGGCTGAGTCCTTCTGGGTTTAAAAGTTTAGGGTTTATGTAGGGCTTTCGGGTCTTAGGGCTTTGGGTTTATTGGGTTTGTGGCTTTCCTTGACAGTCTGCACCCTTTTGGCCACCACGAGCAGATGCGGACCCGATGAGGCCTTCAGCCCTAAACCCTAATCCCGAGACCTTCCTACAGTCCCCATTGTAGTTCCTTTTTTTGGTTTAACCAAATATATAGGCAAGATATGTCGCAACGGATGAATCTCGAAGGTCTCTTGAGGTAACTGATCTAGATCGGCAATAGCGGTCAGATGAATCCCAGTGTCAATCGGGGTTTGCTTCGGCTGCTCTTCGTCCGATGATACCTCTACGACCGGCGCGCTCTCCGCTCCACGGTCGCCAGCGACTGAAGTAATCGACACGTCCTGCAAAGATGCTTCAGCCTGTGGCGGGTGAGGGAAATAAACGGCACGGCCTTCTCCAAGTGCTTCTTCTAGAAACCTCTGCTCACGACGCTCCTTACGTCGGGCAGACTTACCTCCTCTGGGATTGTTCTCTGCTGATCTCTTCCCAGTTCCCTCTCCTTGCATAAAAGCCGGAAGAGTCTTCAAGAAATGTAAAGCGCGAGGCTTTAAGGGGGGGGTAGCATATATATATATATATATATATATATAAAGGATTAACCCTAAACCCTAAACCCTAAACCCTAAACCCTAAACCCTAAACCTTTTATAAGGTATCCTCAAAAAGGAACGACAGTGGAGACTATAGGTTCAGTGCATGCGACTCACCAGAGATAGGCCCACGTCGGCGCGGTTCCAATATCCCAGAGACTCCAATATCCCTTAATTAGGGAATATACATTAAATTATAGTAGGATCCCTAATATGATTTAAGGTAACCCTAAACCCTAAACCCTAAACCCTAAACCCTAAACCCTAAACCCTAAACCCTTAATTAAGGGATATTGGAGTCTTTGGGATTGACCCCGGAGCCGGCAGCCTTGCTTTGGCCTAGAATTCCTTCTGCCCCGGCGCTTTTTTGGGTAGGCTGGTTTTGGGTTTAGGGCTTTGGGTTTAGGGTTCAGGGTCCAGGGTTTGGGGTTTAGGGTTTAAGGTTGAATTAGGGTTTAGGGTTTAGGGTTTAGGGTGTTTTGAACACACTCCGAAACCGAAAGGCCTATTCTACACCATATTCCGACAAGCCAAGACGGGCCTAGACCCAAACTGAAAAGCCTGAAAACCGAAAAGCATCCACTTTTCACCCTAAACCTTATAGGCTCACGCCCTATAAGAACAACCTAAGCCCTTACTTCAGGGCTTAGGGTTCAGGGCTTGCCCTAACGCGTAAATCAACAAGGCTACGAACGCCGACGTGAGAACCGGCTCTTTACAAGAGGTCCTTGTTGACATCCAACATCTCGAAGGCATGGACCTGCTGAAAGGAAGTATGGCTTGAGGGTTTCAGGGTTGAGGGTGGAGGCTTAACGGTCTTGTGATTTAGACTTTATATGGGGGATACGATTTTAAGGCTTACGGCACACGTTTCTGTAGCGTTGAAGTAAGGTTTCACCACTAATCTTTCCGACCCCTCCTTACTGAGTAGAACCCCTCATCGAATCCCTGCTTCCGGTTTAGGGTTTAGGGTTTAAAGTTTAGGAGATGTCAACCGTATAATATATTAAATAGAAGCCTAAAATCCTACAAGTTGGAAACCCAATAGCCTCAATCTTCAAGACTAATGTCTAGGGAATCCCCTCTTTGTCTTGAATCCCTAAGCCCTTAACCCCAAACCTTAAACCCTAAACTCCAAACCCTGAACCCTAAACCCCAAACCCTAAACCCCCAACCTTGAATCGCATCCGGTTTCGAACTTTTGGTGGGTTTACTTTCCAGAGCCTACACGGTCCAAAGGGTAGGGCTTCAATCCCAAACCTCGCCCCTAATGTAGGGGCCTGAGTAATTGGAATAGGGTTGCTTTAAGGGGTTCCCTTAAAGAGCTACTATACAGGGTACTATAAAGGTTTCATGTAGGGGCCTTAATAACTAGAACAGGGTTTTGGGGTATGTTGTACTATATAAGTACAAGAAGGAACCTCAAAAAATAGTATGTTCTATTCCGTTGGTGCAAAGTCCGAAGCGAGCGTACCACTAGCAAAGGATTTCAAGAAGTGAAGCGAAGTAAAAGCGCGGGCCGACCCTGCGACAAGTGGCAGAGCCTTGGGTGAGGCAGACCACGAGCCCTGTCAGAGATGTAGGGTTTAGGGTTTAGGGTTTAGGGCTTAGGGATGCCATGGCCGTGCCGCAGATTCTCCTCCTTGTTGCTTGCAGTCGTCCCAGCCACCGCTCCAATTTTGCTTCCTGCCCATCCGGAGATCCAGAAAGGAAGGAGCTGAATGATGCGCCTGCAGTCGCAGAAGGGCCTTGACAGAAATTCCTAGGCCTTTCTGGCCGTCCAAAATGCCACCTCGGTCTTCTGTCCGGTTCCGACGGAGGTTCCGATGCCAGGTCGGCGAGGCGACGATGGCCGTGTCGTGCCTACAGGCACTGGGGCTACCCATAGGCCCTAAAGTAGTTCCTTTTAGGGTTTCATATTTAGAATCCAATTAGGGAATCCCAAAAAGGAACTGCTTTAGGGCCTATGGGTAGTGGCAATACCTCGCTCCTTCGCGAGGTTCGATCCGAAGCCCTTGAGCCAAAATGGCTCCTCTAATCGCCCTGTCTCTCGCACAGCTCGGTCGATGCTGCCTGAGTTCTTTCAGTAGATCGCCGGATATTTTGGACCCGCTCGCCGAGTGGTTCAGCAAGAAAAATAAGTAATTTCCAAGGCCCCTATATGGGGGGTTTCCGAAAATAGGGGACCCGGATATAGTACCCCAAATAGTAGGATCCTTACGATAAGGACCCCAGAATAATAAGGTACCCCTTATTCTCGGAAACTCCCATGTGAAATCCCGAAGCCGCCGACGGCACAACCTGAAACTAGCCTCTACCTGCGGCTCAACTTACCTATCCTATTAAGGTCTGCACCCTTGACTTCTGGAGCCTTCTGTCTTCATACGGAAAAGGCTGCAGGTACTCTATCCCAACACTAAACCCGGAACCCGAAACCCTAATAACATCTAATAACCCTAATAACCCTAAACCTTAAACCCTAAACATTAAGCCCTAATAACCCTAAAACCTAAACCCTACACCCGAATAACCCTGAACCCTAAACCCTAAACCCTAATAGCCCCAATCCCTAATAACCCGGAACCCCGAGGCCGCGGCAAAAGAAGCGTCGTCATCTTCACCCAGGAACTTCCGTGTCATGATATGGCGGAACCTGAGGGAGGGTTTAGGGTTTAGGGTTTAGGTTTTAGAGGTTTAGGGTTTAGGGTTTAGGGTTTAGGGCTTAGGGTTTAGGGTTTAGGGCTTAGGGTTTAGGGCTCAGGGGTTAGGGTTTAGGTTTCAGGGGTTAGGGCTAAGGGCTTAGGGCTTAGGGCTTAGGCTTTAAGGCTTAGGGCTT
>CAJNDV010000436.1:39687-50793 GCA_905221635.1 Symbiodinium sp. CCMP2456
GATGCTGATGATGATGATGATCATCATGATGGTGATGATGATGATGATGATGATGATGATGATGATGGTGTTGGTGATGACGATGATGATGTTAACGTTCATGCTGATGATGCTGCTGCTGCTGCTGCTGGTGATTGTGCTCGTGATGGTGATGGTGGTGATGATGATGGGGATGATAAGGATGATGAGGATGAGGAGGATGATGATGGTGATGTTCGTGATCGTGATGGTGATCGGGATGGTGATGGTGATGGTAATATGATGTGAAGAAGACGGTGATGATGGGGATGATAGCGATGATGGTGATTATGCTGGCGATGATGATGATGAGATGATGTTGATGATGATGGTGACGATGATGATGAGGATGATGGTGAGTATGCTGGTGATGTTGGTGATTCTGAAGAAGATGGTGCTGGTGATGGTGCTGGTGATGGTGATGGTGATGGTGATGATGATGGTGATAATGATGATGACGATGATGATGATGATGATGATGGTGATGATGGTGATTCTGAAGCAGATCGTGATGGTGACGGTGGTGGTGATGGTGATGGTGATGTTGATGATGATGGTGACAATGATGATGGGGATGATGGTGAGTACGATGGTGATGATGGTGATTCTCAAGAATATGGTGATGGTGATGGTGATGGTGATGGTGATGGTGATGATGATCGTGATGATGATGATGATGATGATGATTCTGCAGAAGATGGTGATGATGATGACGATGATGATGATGATGATGGCTATGATGGGCGTTAGTTGCTGCGACAGTGATGTCGACATTCCTAAACATAACGATGACTGCGATGACGCTGATGATGTCGCTGCTACCACTGCTGCTGTCACCCTTTTCGCGCACGATGCAGCAGTGCACCAAGTGTCAGAAAAAATCGGACTGAGCACGTATCCCAAACCTCGAGGACGAGTCCTAAATGAATTGGGTCGCTGAAGATCACCACGAATTCCGTGGCTTCGTCGTGGCGGGGCACTTTTTTTGGTTCCAGATGAGGTTGGTGCCGTCGTGGTAGATCATGTCGTCGAAGAGATACTCCCCCCACGGTGCCCCGGTCCATGCCGGCGGCACCAAGCAAAGCTTCTCCATGGCCGTGGCCCATCCCCAGGAATTCACGGCAGTGCCTTAGTTGCTGCGTTCATAAGCCCCCAAAAACTAGGTGCAAACTTTGAGTTCTAGATTCTAGAGGGTACAGCCTAATCACTCAGCCACTAAGAACCCTGAATTCTAAACCCAAGGTGCTGTATTGGGGCCAGGGAAGGCGCTGACCCCACTCGAGGGCCCATGAGCTCCACCCATACCAGGAGCCCTCCCTCGCCATAGCGCAAAGCTGCTTCACACAGAACTCCTCGCACCATCGCATGTAAGCTTTAGGGTTGAACGTTTAGGGTTTATGTAGGGTTCAAGGTTTAGGCCCGTTTAGGTTTTAGAGCTCAGCGTGTCGGGTTATCGCAGGTCAGGGGTCCTTGTACTATAGCATATAGCCGTTATGTTGCTGCTCGATGACTGCTGGGTCGCACTCATCCAACGGCACTGGCTGAGTAAATGGGATGCCGACACCAGGATCGTCTGGCTGGCAGTAGAAAACATCGCTCCCGTCTAAGAAATCAACAATCTTTCTCTCCGGGGCCAGTGCGAAGACACACTGCTCTGGCTCGTAATCCGGATAGGGAACTGGAGGGGGTCTCGGATAGTGATCAAGAAACCGATACGTGCGCCCAAAAAGGTTTGAATCGTCTGAACGCCACGATGTACTCCACCAGTGGCACGCGCCGAAGGCATTGAACTCCCTCGAAAAAACGTAACGTGAAACGCACTCCTTTTCTGTCCCAAACGAGTCGCAACCGTCAGTCTCCGAGAACTTGCGACCCCAACATGCAGTAGCAGCTGGGTTATACTCAGGCTGACTCTTCATAGCTATGCGTGTGGCCAAGGAGGTGCAGGTGAGCGCCGCCACAAGCATCAGCCTCATTGTGGAGCTAAATCTCAGGAATTTGCAAATCACAAGAAGAATGGACTCGAGCCTTTCAAGCTACGCGTGAACTATGGCCTTCGCTTGTGTTGCCATGCCTGTGGTGAACCAAACAGCAAGTACAATGCATGTGGGTCGTTTTCCAAATTAGGGTCCCTTGTTCGGTCCTTTTTGTAACGGTGCCGTACTATATTGGGGACCTAATAAAAGGGACCCTAATTTAGAGAACTACCCATGTGATAAGTAAGATGGCGAGGATTTTGTGTGGCTTTGTCTAGGCCTAGAGGAGTCTACACTTCATAGCCCAATATAGGGGCCTTAATAATTAGAATAGGGTTTAGGGCTTAGGGTTTAGGGTTTAGGGTTTAGGGTTTAGGGTTTAGGGAACTTCATAGCCCAATATAGGGGCCTTAATAATTAGAATAGGGTTTTCGGGGTGTGTTTATACTATATGTGCCATGATGAACCCCCCAAAATAGTATACTGTGGGTTATTATTTAAACACTAAACCCTAAACCCTAAACCCTAAACCCTACATTAAGCCCTAAACCCGGGTCTAAACCCCAGATCTGAGCTCCTGAACGAGAGGAAATCGCAACGACAACGATGCCAACTACCGACAGCGCCATGTAGGGTTTAGGGTTTAGGGTTTAGGGTTTAGGGTTTAGGGTTTAGGGTTCACCACTATACCAGGACCCTCCAAGTACCCTCAAGTAGGGGTATATGGTCCCAAATTAAGGGTATTTAGGGTCTAATAGAGGGTAGATGGAGGGTCTAGGTACCATGTTGAAGCATATCATACCCTTGAGTATTATATTAGACGATGTTCCTTAAACCCTTGTAATGAACCCGTCTGTCCACAAACAGCCCATGAAAAGACGCCACCGACAGTTTAGAGTGGTTGAAATTTTGCAGTGTACTCATGCAAAGACCACTATGGGGTTCGCTACTAAGTCACCGGAACCCCATCATTCTCACACAATTACTCTGACCAAAGCCCTAAGCCCACAACCATAAAACAACCATAATCACCAAAACCCTAAATCCCTAAACCCCCAACTTGACAAGCTCACGGAGTTCCGGCCCTAAGCCCTAAACCCTCAAACCCTACGCCCTAAACCCGCCAAAGACCCAGGAATTCCGAAGTTAGATGACTTCCCGCAAAACCCTACCTCATACCCAAGACTCAAGGAGCCATAAGCCTGGCATTTGGTAGGGCTTGGGGCTACGCATAAGTACTAAACCCGGCGTCAGGGTTTGGGATTTAGAGGTTAGGGTCTAGGGCTTCTTGTAAGCCCTTACCAACCCTAAGTAGGCAGCCCGACGTTTTGACCCGCCAAACCACTATGTACGAATAGTCACAGGAAATGATGGTGTTTAAAGAAGTTGCTGGAAATGGCCCAAAACCCAAATCCTGAACCCGACACTTTCGATGATCTTGCGTCATGCTTCCAGAATGTGGGAGTCGCCAGCGTTGCGGCCTGGCAAACGGCGTAACAATTGTACTAATAGGACTTGAGGGTTTAGGCTTCTTTTCGAATTTGTGATTTTAAGGACCCAACGCTGGGGGATTTAGGCCTTCGTGGGGCTTAGGGCTTAATCAGTCCCTTAACCCTAAACCCTAAACCCTAGTTTAGTCGTTATTAAAGCTTCCGATTATCCAAGGCGAAGGAGCTCCTTTGAGGGTAGCGGCGTCTAGGGAAGGTTTGGGGTTTAGGGTTTTAGGGTTTAGGGTTTAGGGTTAAGGTTTAGCTGGGGATTTAGAAGCACAGGTTGAAGTTGGGAGTAAAAGAAAGCATACTCCACTTAGGGTACTTAGACCAGGAAAATGCATGTTCATATTTCATCACATGTTTCTCTATATTCCTTTATCGACATATCCCGGCACAGCCCAAACCATGACCAATAATTACATCCTTAACCTGCTCCTTTACCAAGGGCCAGTACACCCAAAATCCGGGCCAATGATACAAGGGGATCCAATAACCTACTGTTATAAGGGTTATACACTTTGAGTAAGGAGTCATAACCTACCATAGCCTGCTCTTTTGTAGGGTTTGGGGCGACGGGTATCCCTCACCTTCCGATCCGTTTTTATGTTTCATACCCTAAACCCCAAACCCCAAACCCCAAACCCTAAACCCTAAATATCCTTACCTGAACTGTGCAATGTCCCACGCCGAAGCAAAGGCAAAATTAAAATCATCCTGAAGCCGGGCTTTGGGTTTAGGGTTTAGGGTTTAGGGTTTAGGGTTTAGAATTACAACACCTGTTGAGTACAAACTCTTGTTGAAATCACCGAACAGCCTAAGACCATACATGAGCTAGAACAGGTTTTAAGAAAACAGTCGCCGGCATCGCAAAGCAGCTTTTCTGTGAAATACTAGGGTAAGGGTAAGGGTTAGGGTTTAGGGTTTAGGGTTTAGGGCTTAGGGCTTAGGGTTTAGGGTTTAGGTTCCCTATTATAATTAGATTATACAAACACCGCAAGCCCCTACTCTCCTGGTCCCAAGAATACGAAGCAATGCTTCGATTTCTGCAACCTATTTGCCGCAAGTTCCTAAACCATAAATCCCCTAAACCCTAAACCCTAAACCCTAGGCTTCTTTACACGCGTGTTCACACATTCGTTGAGGATGCTTCATGTAGGGGCCTAAATAATAATCAATACTATTTTTAGGGGTTCCTTAGTGTAATTACAGTATAATGGGCCCCCAAATCCTATTCTCTTTATTACGGCCCCTATCCTAGGTCGTCCTTTCTTTCGAAAATTCGCCGACATCCACCCCAAACCCCAGTTTCTAAGTATCAAGCAAACATCTTCCGCATCTCGACGGCTCTCCATAGGTAATGTAGGGACCTAGCAATAATATTGGTATAGTTGTATAGGATGTAACCCTAAAGAATAATATGAGTTTTTCAAAAACTTCTATACTACGACCGTTTTCAACAACGAAAATGTCAAGCGGCTTGAGCGAATCTGTGTCATGATTTCCCCCCAGCAGGCCCCAGCAGAACGGCGGAACCGATTCGCAACTGCACATACTGTCCCCTAAACCCTAAACCCTAAACGCTAAACCCTAAACCCTAAACCCTAAATGATGTGTCTGATTTCGTAGAGCAACTATGAGTTGATGCACGCGAGAGCTTCGGTCAGCACGTTGCATCTGAGATCCTTCTTGGCACGGGCTTTCGCCAGCCGAACCATGTCGTCCTGCTGCTGCATTGCACCGTGTCACTTGCAGCCACTTCCGGACAACAACTGCACGATGTCAAGGTTGCCTCGATCCTGTGCGCAACTGAGAGCGGTGTCTCCAAATTGGTTAGCCATGTTCATATCAGCGGCAGCCTCCAACAGCATACGTGCAACCTCAATGTTGCCCAGGTTGCAGGCCGAAATTAGGGCTGTGTAGCCGAAGTCATATCCCTGTAGGTCTTTGTTGGCACCAGCTTCCAAAAGCATGCGTGCTACCTCCATGTGGCCCAGGTTGCAGGCCGACATTAGCGCTGTGTAGCCGTCGGGTGTCTGCAGGTCTTTGCTGGCACCAGCTTCCAGAAGCATACGGGCAACCTCAATCTGGCCTCCCTCGCATGCCCGAATGAGAGCTGTTCGGCCAGCTTTGTCAATCCTATTTATATCCGCCGCCGCTTCCAGAAGCGCGCCTGTAATCTTAATGCTGCCGCGTTCGCTTGCACCCATGAGACCTATGTGCCGAGAATCCGTGTCGGCACCAGCCTGCAATAGCATGTGCGAGATCTCAACATGGTCTCCGCGACATGCCGCAATGAGCGGTGTGACGTCATCTGCATCTGCAGTCCGGTTCACATCAGCACGAGCTCTCAAAAGGATGCGTGCAGCTTCAAGATGGCCTTTCTCGCATGCTCGAATGAGAGCTGTTCGGCCATCTTCGTCAAACCTGTTCGCATCCGCACCAGCTTCTAAAAGCATATACACAACCTCAACGTGGCCTCCCTCACATGCCCGAGCGAGAACTGTGAGGCCATCCGCATCAAGCCGATTCACATCGGTACCAGCTTCCAGAAGCCAACGTGCGACCTCCATGTGGCCTCTCGCGCATGCCTGACTGAAAGCTGTGAAGCCATTGTCGTCAGTCGAGTTCAAATCAGCACCAGCTTCTACAAGCAGTCGCGCAACCTCAATGTGGCCCTGGTGGCATGCCCACATGAGAGCGGTGAGGCCGTCGTATCCGTTGAGCTCCTTCTTGGCACCAGCGCCCAGAAGCATACGCGTGACCTCAACGTGGCCTCCCACGCACGCCCGAATGAGAGGTGTTTGGTTCAAACCAGCAAGACTGCCTTCGTCAATGCTGTTCACATCCGCACCCGCTTCCAAAAGCATGCGCGCTTCCTCAAGGTTGCCATCAGCGCATGCACCCAGAAGCGCCTCCGTAAACTCCCACTGTGATGCCGCAGTGGAAGCTCGCCGCAAAACCAGCTGCACATCACCGAGGCCATCCAGCTTAGCAGCGTCATCCAAACAACCAGTGCATGTTGCCAGTGATTGCATGCACAATGGGATGCCAAGAAGATGATGCAAATGGTGCTTCAAACTTATCACAGTCCCAGGAGTAAGGACATCAAGCTTCACAGCTGCCAGCTCTTCACCGGACAGCTTCATAACGCGAATCATCTTGTCTGAGAGGTGGCACCCACTAAGCCCAGGTACATCTGCGCCAGTGAATGGATCGTGGAACGTTTGTTCGACTGTGATGCATCCATAAAATCACAAAAACCATAAAGGCTACCGGCTTCTGCTGAAGCAGTACTAGAGACAAATCTACAACAAATCTCTCGAAGCCCTAAAGCCTAAAGCCTAAACACTAAACCTTAAACCTTAAACCCTAAACCCTAAACCCTAAACCCTAAACCTTAAACCTTAAACCCTAAATCTTAAACCCTAAACCTTAAACCTTAAACCCTAAACCCTAAATCTTAAACCCTAAACGCTAAACCCTTTCAAGAAGCCCCGCATGAGAGCCTTGACATGGCATCGTGAATAATGTAGGGGCCTTAAAAACTGGAATAGGGTTGTTTGTTTTGGTTTAGGGTTTAGGGTTTAGGGTTTAGGGTTTAGGGTTTAGGGTTTAGGGTTTAGGGTTTAGGGTTTAGGGTTTAGGGGGGGTATATATTATAGTATGCTTGTAATGAGGAGCCCCCAGGAATATGATTGGCCATTCCGTAGACCCTGGACCCTAAACCCTGCTTCTATGTTACCGATGGCTTACAGCTCTACCAACTCATGCCGAAGCGGCCTAGGGTTCAGGGTTTAGGGTTTAGGGCCTACGGTTTAGGCTTTAGGGTTCAGGCTTTGGGTTCAGGGTTTAGGGTTTGGGGTTTTGGGGGGTGAAGGGTCTAGGCTCAGCTGATAACTAGCAATTCTCTTTCTGCGGAAGCTAACATGGGTAGTTTTCTAAATTCGGGTCCCTGTTGGGGTCCTTTTTTATAGGGGTGCCGTACTATATTGTGCCTAAACCCTAAACCCTAAACCCTAAACCCTAATTTTGAGAACTGCCCACATAGAGGCCGTGGTAATCCGAATAAGGCCTTGGACTCGTGAAGGGAACCCCAATGGTTTAGGGTTTAGGGGTTTAGGGTTTAGGGTTTAGGGTTTAGGGTTTAGGCATCATGCTGGCAATTACTGCTATCATCATTCTTCTTCTGATGGCCTTTATAACTATCATTCTTCTTCTTGTTGTTAATATTAACTACTATTATGATTATGTCCATTATTTTTCTTGTTATTTTGTCCTTTTATTCGTATTCATAGTTTTTGTTATCTGCATCCTAAACCCTAAACCCTAAACCCTAAACCCTAAACCCTAAACCCTAAACCCTAAACCCTAAACCGTCGCTATTATTAGGGCTGTGTTGAACTAAAGAGTCGATGTGATTGTTCTCAGAATGGAGGTGCTTTACGCGTGTGCTTGCACTCCAGGTGTTCAGGGCTTGGGGTTTAGGGTTTGGGGTTTAGGGTTTACTGCGGTAGTTCTTAGGGCTTAGGGTTTAGGGTTTAGGGTTTACTGCGGTAGTTCTTAGGGCTTAGGGTTTAGGGTTTAGGGTTTAGGGTTTGGGGTTTAGGCTATCCCACTTCTGGTTCGCTTGTTAATCTAGGTTCAGGTTCACTTCGACTCGTTTGCTGTGTTCCCGCCTCTGCTAGGATGATGTTTGTTACCCGGGTGAATTATCTGTATGGTTATGTGTGGAGAATTGCTGTACATGTGTTAATCAATGCACCGGGTCAACCCGAATGAACACCGTTCTTCGTAAGGTAGTACAAACGTTGATCAATCGCTGATGCCCCTGTGTGTCTGAATCCTCACACATTATAACGACCTTGCTGTTTAAAGCCCCTCTCATCACATTCCGTAAATCAAGAAGGTCTTGACTGGTACAGCAGCAACATACACTAACAGGATCGTTACAAGCAATCCTGTTCCAGCATTCTCAAGGCCTACTTCTAAAATACACCACAGTTCGGCTGATATAACATTACCAAAAACAAAGTGTGAGCAAACAGAAAACCAAACCCTAAACCCTAAACCCTAAACCCTAAACCCCTAAGCCCTAAACCTAAACCCTAAACCCTGGTGACACAAAAAATCGACAGCCCTCCAGACTCCAGCCAGTGTTCCTTTAATGAGGTTTAGGGTTTAGGGTTTAGGGTTTAGGGTTTAGGGTTTAGGGTTTAGGGTTTAGGGTTTAGGGTTTAGGGTTTAGGGTTTTGGGTTTGGGGGTTCCTTCAGTATCGGTCTTGCCGGGAGAATGGACGACCGCTTCATTAAACCGAAAGCCCTAAACCCACAAGAGCCCTCAACCCTAAACCCGTATGTAAAGGGTTCTAGAACAGGGTCCCCTTACCGGTACTAAAGGGTTCTGTAATAGGCTAAACCCTAAACCGCCCCCCATTATCAAAAGAGCACCCGAAGGCTATTCGAACTCTAAACCTGCCGGAGCTCCCTAAGGCCCTAAGGCGCCCCTCAACGGTGCCCTCTGGTAAAGGAAGCTCAAAGGAAGCTTTGATTGAAACCTAAAACCCTAAACCCTGAACCCCTAAACCTTAAGAAATCCTTTCAAAGCACCCGGAAGCCTGAACCCGTGAACCCAAAAGTCTAGAAGCCAAACCCTGAACGATTTAGGGTTTAGGGTTTTGGGTTTTGGGGCCCTGCACAAACCCTAAACAAAACACCCTAAGGCCTAGAACCTATAAGCCCTAGACCCCTACACCCTACAACCCAAAAAGCCCTAAAGCCTAGAACCTATGAACCCTAGATCCTCAACCCTAAACCCTAAACCCTAAACCCTAAACCTAAAACCCTATGAACCCTAGACCCCTTGAAGGAGCCATCCGAAGCACCCGAGGTCCAAACCGGTCAGCTGGAACTTCAGGGCCTCTCGGTTTGAAGCTTCAGGGCTCGGGGTTCTAGGGTTTTAGGGTTTAGGGTTTAGGGTTTAGGGTTTAGGGTTTAGGGTTTAGGGTTTAGGGTTTAGGGTTTAGGGTTTAGGGTTGGGGGTTTTAGAGTTCAGGGTTGGGAGGTTGTAGGGTTTTAGGGTTCAGGGTTTTTAGGGCTTTTGGGTTCTAGAGAGCAGGGTTTTGGTTGTAGGGTTCGGGGTTTTGTGGTTCACGGTTTAGGGTTTAGGGCTGAGGGTTTAGGGTTTAGGGTTTAGGGTTTAGGGTTTAGGGTTTAGGGTTTAGGGTTTAGGGTTTAGGGCTAGGGTTTTAGGTTTTAGGGTATAGGGTTCAGGGCTGGTGTACCAGGACCCTGAGAAAACAGGTTGGTTTCTCTGGGTAGGTTTAGACCATCGTGTGTTGCGAAGTTTGTAGGGATCCTACAACAGCGCAAGCTTTAGTAGCTGAAGGCAGGGTATCAGGTTGAGTGTTTCGGATTTCAGGGTTTAGGGGTTGGGGTTTAGGGTTGAGGGCTTCGGGCTTTTGGGTATAGGGTGCAGGGCTTCGGGCTTGCTTTCGGGCCTAAGCTAGCGTTTCGGGCTTCGGGGTATAGTTGAAGCATCCGGGTTTCGGGGGTTTAGGGTTTAGGGCGTAGGGTTTAGGCTGTCGGGTTCAGCGACTGTTTTCCATGCCGAAACCTAGAACCCTTCAAGCAACCCTACCCGTGAACTTCCCGAAGCCCCAGGCCCCGAACGCTGAAGCCTAAAGCCTAAACCCGAATAGGGGTTAGGGTTTAGGGTTTAGGGTCTTAGGGTTTTAGGCTTAGGTTTCAGGGCTTAGGGTCTAGGGTTCTTTGGGTTTAGGGCTTAGGGTTTAGGTTCGTCTTGCAGGGTTCCTTGAAGCGTCACTTTGCAGGGATCCTCCCGTGTCTAGGGCTAGCAGGACACCTTAGGGGGGGTTTAGGGTTTAGGGTCTAGGGTCTAGGGTTTAAGGTTTAGGGGTCCTCAAGAGGATTGCGGGTTTCGGGATGTGGGTTTACAGCTTGGGGCGTAGGGTGTATCTGAAGGCTGCGCGAAGAAAAGTAACACTATACCCTAAGCCCAAAGCCCCTGAAACAGGTATGTTGTTTAAACAAGCTGTCCAAGTTTGGGGTTAAGGTGTGGTTCAGGGTGCAGGACGCGGGCCTGCATCAGCTCGTGCTGCGCCTGAGACGGTCTCCAGGAACGACGAGAGGGCGACTTACCTCCGATTCGTTCGGGTTTTGTGGGTCCCTAAACCCTAAAAACCCGAAGCCCTAAACCCTAAACCCTAAACCCTAAACCCTAAACCCTAAACCCCTAAACCCCTAAACCCTGAACCCTTCGGGTTTTGTAGGTGCTTGTTGGATCTTGCCGGCTTATCGGCTTTTATAGGCTCCAAAAGGAACTTCTGGGCTTCTGAGATCCTTTTAAGCATGCAGGGTTTTGGGTTTAGGGCTTAGGGTTTAGGGTTAAGGGTTTAGGGGGGTTAAGGGTTTATCGTTTAGGGTTTAGGGTTTAGGGTTTAGGGTTTAGGGTTTTGGGTTTAGGGTTTAGGTTTGTAGAGCTATTCTACGGTTCAAGAACTATAGAGGCCTGTAGGGTTGAGTGTGAAGGAGGGAATGGGGCGCGGGTAAGGCTTTGAGGGCTGAAGGTACTTCTGGTTTTGGGGGGTTTAGGGTTTAGG
>CAJNDV010000436.1:80900-95862 GCA_905221635.1 Symbiodinium sp. CCMP2456
ATCCGGGCCTTGATAATTTGAAAAGGGTTTTCGGGTTTAGGGTTTAGGGTTTAGGGGTTTAGGGTTTAGGGTTTAGTGTTTAGGGTTTAGGGTTTAGGGGTTTACGGTTTAGGGTGGTGCCTGTCACCGGGAAGAAGTGGTCAGAGCTGCCTCTTGCTTTGTGTCTCTCCCCCAGTGCATTGCACCACAAAGGTGTTGTTGTCCTTGAAGTCTGTCAGCAGGCTTCATGGAGGCGACTGAGCATATCGAAGCGTCTCCCCACAGGAACAACCGCCACCCATCTCTTTGCGTACCGCGGCGTGGTTTAAGAAATGACGAGTTCAGGTACGTCTGAGGATTGAAAGGCTGCTGGACAGACGCAGACCCTAAGCCAGGGTTTAGGGCTTATAGGGTTTANNAGGGTTTAGGGTTTAGGGATCCCGACGCATAAAATGGCGGCAACAACAGTAACAAGGGCCCGAATCAAAGCTCCAATAAACTCCGCACCAAACTTCTGGCGAGAGCTTCTATGGACCGTAACGTGTCATATGCACATACCCCTCAACCCCTAAACCCTAAANNCCCGAACCCCTGAACCCTGAACCCAAAACAACCCTGGAGTAACCCCCAAGGGCTCTTTGACAAGAACCCCTCAACGCTAAATCAGAACTATCCAGCCTCAAAGCCCTAAAGTCGTAAACCCCAAGGGCTCTTTTTACGGGATCGCTTCAACCCTAAACCCTAAGCCCTTAAGCTAAACCCCGTAAACCCACCAACCCTAAACCCGTAGATCCTAGAAAGCCCTTCTAAACCTCCCTAAACCCTAAACCCGTACACCCCAAACCCTAAATCCTAAGCCCTTCAACCCTAAACCCTAAACCCTAAACCCAAAGCCCTAAGCCCTAAACCCTAAACCCTAAACCCTAAACCCTTCAACCCTAAGAGGTGGCACCCACCCTACACCCTCCCTGTCGCCGCCTTCGCCTTCTTCCGCTGCCGCTCCTTTTGGGTGTAGGGTTTAGGATTTTAGGGTTTAGGGTTTAGGGTTTAGGGTGTAGGGTTTAGGATTTTAGGGTTTAGGCTTTCGGGTTTAGGGGTTTAGAAGTTTAGGATTTTAGGGTTTAGGGTTTAGGGGTTTAGGGGTTTAGGGTTTAGATTTCTGATGCTTTTTGGTTTCTACCAGGACCCCCCAATGGCCCATAAATAGAGTGCTTTATGGTCCCTGGTATTAGGCATTTGGGGTATAATAGAGGGTAGTTGGGGGGTCTAGGTACTGCTTAAGGTTTAGGGTTCCTTGTCAGGGTTTAGGGTTTAGGGTCTAGGGCCAAGGGCTTATGATTGCTTTGTTGCTACCCTGACACAAACCAACAAAGAGCCGAACTGATGGTTTCTGGGGCTTGACGCTTACTGTTCTGCTCTCGTGTTGGGCCTGAAAAAAACTCTACTATTTTGGGTGGAATCCTTATTATAACTACAATGTAATATGCCCCAAAAGCTTCTTAACACTATCAAGTTCGGCTCAGAGTTAGGTTCAGGGTTCAGGGTTTGCAGCTCGGTGGAAAACCTTTCCTAGGGCTCTTGAAAGAGCTTTACAAGCTTCGATTCGGATTTGTCCGATTCCTGGGGCTTGGATTTGGGATTTGGGATTCATTGAAGGGTTTCGGATTTGGTTTGGGGCTTGGGGTGTGGAGTCGCCGATTTGGGGCTGAAGAACTGTTTGCACTAGGCAAAACATGATTTTAAGACTAAAGGGCCATAGCCCCCTTGTGCACAGGATTTATGGGCTACAGGTGAGGATTGGCTTATCTTCTTCAGGTGACCACGACTTGCGCTTAAGCGACTCACCAGGCAAAGCATCAAAGCTGTATCCAAGATCTTGTTTTGCAGGCCACTCCACTCATAAACAGGTCAGTATATGTGGTTCAGTGTAGTGTTTAAGGCTTTATGTTGAGGGCTTTAGGTTCGACGGTTCGAGGAAGTAAGTAGATATGTATGTATGCATACACGCGTGCATGCATGCATGCATGCATGTGCATAGGTGTAAGCCAGGAAATGTATTGCTTCACACACAGGTCTGCAGGAATGTATGTAAGCCACGCATGCGCACATGCTTCAGCTGTGCAGGCCCGCAAAAACAGATGTGATGTGTGTGTGTGTGCCCCACGCATACATTATCCACATGCGCGTCTACTGTACATGCATGTGTACATGCATTATACGTCTGCTCTTGCATGTTACGCCCACCCAGAAAAAGAAACCATCTCCGAAAACCAGTGAGATTTCTAAGAACTATGCACGAACTCCAAGAACAAGCAATAAGCACTTCAACAGTCTGAACTGCAAAGCCCGATAACCCTGGTACCCAACTCCAAACACGGTGTTAATGAAGGGGCCTTAACGATTAGAAAAGGGTTTTGGGGCATATTATACTATGGTTATAATGAAGCCGAAAATAGCATAGGTATTTATTAAAGCCCCTACATTACCCAACTCCAAACACGGTGTTAAACTCCTCCCTCAACCCTACTCCCCAAAAGCCCTAAACCCTCAACCCTAAACCCTAAACCTATAAACCCTAAACCCTCAACCCTACACCCTCAACCCCAAACCCTAAACCCTAAACCCTAAACCCTAAACCCCTAAACCCTAAACCCTAAAACACATCGCCGGCTCCTCTTCTGCAGCCGCATCTGCTTTTTTTCGCTCCTGCCGAGGGCTATTCGGGCTCATGTGAGAGTTTCCGAAAACAGGGGACCCTAATATAGTACCCTAAATAATCGGATCCCTATTATAAGGACCCCCAAATAAGGTACCCCTTATTTTGGGAAACTCCCATGTGTGGGGCGTGTGGCTGCAGGCTTTTCGGGCTGGGGGATTAGGGTTTAGGGTTTAGGGTTTAGGGTTTAGGGTTTAGGGGATTAGGGTTTAGGGGTTTAGGGTTGAGGGTTTTAAGGGTTCAGGGTTTAGGGTTTAGGGTTGGGGCTGAGGGATTAGGGTGCTTTAGTTCGGTGTGATAAAGCCCTAGGTCCCTAGGTTAGCTATACACGGATGCAAGGAAAGACCGGGTGTGGTAGAAATCCCTATGGATACCGTTAACCCCCAAACTCTAAACCCTCCGGTCTACCACGATTTCGGGCTTAGTTTCAGGGTTTCGGGTTTAGGGCTCAAGCTTGAACCCTAAAGCCTGTGAGTCCTACGTTTTGAGGAGCCCCAACTTTAAGAAGCGCTATGATCGCCCAATAGTAGCTTCATAGTAACCCACCCTTGTAGACCCTTGAAGGAACCCGTAAACCCCTAAACCCTAAACCCTAAACCCTAAACCCTATTCTAAGACCCCAGTTGTTTAAGCACGTGAGGCCTCTTCGAGCTTGGCCGCTTCTTCCTCCTCGCAGCTTCGTTTTCTCTTAAAGGATCCGGTGCTTTTAGAAAAATCCATCCCCGGATTGGTTCAGAGGTGTAGGGTCTAGAGTCTGATGGCTCCGGCTTAGGAATTAGGATTTAAAGCCTAAACCCTAAACCCTAAACCCTAAACCCTAAGCCCTGGATTTAGTGTTGGGCGTTTCATGAGGAATCCAGCTTGGTGAAAATGGTGGTTCCGGTTTAGGGCTTAGGGCCTTCAAGGTTCGGACTCAGGAGTTTAGGGGTTCAGGGTTCAGGGGTTTAGGGTTTAGGGGTTTTGGGGTTTGGGGTTCAGGGGTTTTGGTGTTTTGGGTTCAGGGTTTATGGGTTTAGGGTTTAGGGTTTAGGTCGAAGACCCTTTAGAGACCTTTATAATTAGAATGGGGTTTTGGGGCTCATTATACTATAATTATAGTACAGAACCCCAAAATATTGTAGGAAATTGTTCAGGCCCCTATATATTATAAAGCCCTCTAAGCCCCTAAACCCCAAAACGCCAACACCCCAAACCCTAAAAAGCTCAGGTCAGAAGCCCTCATAGGCCTGGAAACCCATGGAAGCCCCTGAACCTTCAGCCCTAAACCCTAGAGGGTTTACGGTTTCGGGGTTTAGGGTCCCTCAAGGGTTTAGGGTTTCGGCTTTAGGCTCCCTAAGGGGTTCGTGGGTTTCGGGCTTCGGGCTTAAACCCTAAGCCCATGAAAGCCCTAAGCCCTAGGCCCTCAACCCTAACCCCTAAACCGCACCAAAAGCCTGGACCCCCTGCAGTGGCCCTAACCCCAACCCCCCTATAAGAATGGGGTTGGCGGTTTAGGGTTTAGGGGGTGATATTATGATATGTAGAGGGCTCCTTCATGGAGCTTGTTATAACAGGGGTCTTTAAGGCTTTAAGGGGTACTATAGGGGTTCTATGATGTAGGGCGCCTGCAGAATTGGACCAGGGTTTCGCGGTATGTTATACTAGTACTATAGCCGCAACAGTAAGGAATATTGTTGCTACGGATTGCTACATATGCTAGCTTCTATATTACACGCATGGGTAAGGAACAGCACAGAAGTACACAGCAAACCCATATGTGCGGTCAAAGTGAAGTCAGCAAGGAATGAGGGGATGTAACTCCCTACAACCCTAAACCCCCATAACACCCCGATGACTCCTATGACAAAGCTATAACCCGAATCCCAAAACCAGGGTTTAGGGTTTAGGGTTTTCGGGTTTCGGGGTTCAGGGTTTAGGGGTTTAGGGTTTAGGTTTTAGGGTTTAGGGTTTAGGGTTTGGGGTTTAGGGTTTAAAGGTTTAGGGCTTAAGGCTTTAAGGCTTTTAAGGTTTTAAGGTTTAGGGCTCGGGGCCTTAGGGCTCAGACCCGAAAGCGCCAAAGAACCGAAACCCTTCAACCCAATGGCCCGACCCTGCCGAGACACCCCGTAGTGGTTCACGTGAAAGCCCCTACTCTGCCAAATTAAAGGGCTTCGGGTTTAGGTTTTGGGCTTTCGGTTTAGGGTTTAGACTTTTGGGCTTTGGGTTTAGGGTTTAGGGCTTTGGGCTTTCGGTTTAGGGTTTAGACTTTTGGGCTTTGGGTTTAGGGTTTAGAAGTTTGGCGTTAGGGGCTTTGGGTTTAGGGTTTAAGGCCCCCCACCCCTAACCCATAAAACCTCAAACACCTAAACCCTAAACCCCCAAAATCCCTCAAAATGAAAGCCCGACACCCTTATAGCACCCGCAAAAGAACCCTTATGGTACCCTCCAAACAGGGACCGCAAAATCACCCCCACAAAAGCCCCTCCTAAGCCCTAAGCCCGAAACCCCTGCAAAACCCCTAAAGCCCCCTTTCTTTCGCTGCCTTCTTCTTCGCCTCTTCTTCGGAGACCTGCTCCTCCGACGGTTCCACGGAGCCCGTAGCTTGAGAAAACCTTAAACGATCTTTGGGGGTTAAGGGTTTAGGGTGTAGGGTTTAGGGCTTAGGGTTTTGGGTGTAGGGCTTAGGGTTTAGGGTTTAGGGTTTAGGCTTTAGGGATTAGGGATTGTGGTTTCTTAGAGCCCAGTATAGGGACCTTCATAATTGTAATTGGGTTTTGGAGCTTTGGGGCATAGTATATACTCTCATGACCTGCATTGTAACAAGGAGCCCTTATAGCTACTTACTATGCAGGAGTCGTCAAGAGGAAATTCAACTGACCACAAGCTATGCTGAATGACTCAAGCAAACCCTAACCTAAACCCTAAATCCTAAACCCTAGCAAACCCTAACCTACATCCTTTACAACTCAGCGCCTTAACGCCGAACTCATCAAGCTGTGACACCGAACAAAGCTACTAAATGAAAGTCCGCGAGCCCCGTACAAAAAGCAAACCTATGTGAGAATCACCTAGGGGTTAAGGTTTAGGGTTTAGGGTTTAGGGTTTAGGGTAAACCTGCAACATCCTAAACTCCGCCCGAAACCCGTATGATCTTTGAATTAGACCCTACAAAGCCTGCCAAACGAAGCCTTTTCCACCTCTGCAAACGCCTTCCCCCATTACCACCCCCCCATTTGCTAAGACCTATAAACCCTACAACCCTAAACCCTAAACCCTAAACCCTACAACCCTAAACCGTCAAACCCTCTAGACCCCGCAGACCCTGTATGTAATGCCCTATGGATCCCTTTACATGAATCCTTATAGATTCCCTCAAAGGGAAACCCTAAACCCTAAACCCCTGAAGCCCTCAACCCTCAACATCAAACCCTAAACCCTAAAACCTAAAACCCTAAACCCTAAAACCCTGGACCCTAGACTCTAAACCCTAAACCCTAAAACCCTAAAACCCTACATCCTAAAACCCTAAACCCTAAACCCTACAACCCTACAACCCTAAACCCAAAAAGCCTCAAAAAGAAACCACGCCTCCTCTTTGGGTGCTTCCTGCTTGGACTCCTCCACCTTCTGCTCCTCCTGGCATGGGGCGCCCAAGCTTGGGAGGACATCGATTTAGCGCGTGGGGTTCAGGGTTCAGGGTTTAGGATTTAGGGTGTAAGGGGTTTAGGGTTTAGGGTTTAGGGGTTTTGGGTTCAGGGTTTAGTTAGGGTGTAAGGGTTTAGGGCTAAAGGGTTTAGGGTCTGGGTGTCTGGTTCGTCTTATTGGGGGGTGCTTTGGGGTGTTGAGGTTATAGGGTTTGGGATTTGGATCTAGGATCTCAGAGTCAGGAGAATACTAGTTGAAGCTTTAGGATGCAGGTCTGGATCTGGGTTCTGATGAGTGAGTGTGCCCCATATGGGGGGGCGATAGCAGTATACACTAGATGGGGCTTACTTCAGGGTTTAAGCTTACCAATTTAGGATCAACTCGACCCAAAGGGCTGTTTATGTCGACAGGATTTTGAGGCCCTGATCATATTTATGAGCTTTGACAGAGGCTTCTATTTGGTGGAGATATGCGTCTAGCGTTTGGATTCAGGGTTCAGTGATTTATGGCGCAGCAGCCGCAGCAGTAGTGGACGCAGTGCATTCTGCCCTGACACTTAAGACCTGCATCCGTGTCTGCTGGTGTGCAGTACACAGTCATGTGGGGGTTTCAGAAAATAGGGGACCCTAATATAGCACCCTAAATAATAGGATCCTTATTATAAGGACCCCAAAATAAGGTCCTCTAATTTTCGGAAACCCCCATGTCTTTTCGACCACAGCTGGAGTTGCTCAGCTGCAACAAAAACGCGCTTTCCAGCGACAGCAAAACCCTGAGCGGCTACTCGGCATTTCGGAGTGGCGCAGTTTAGGTTTGCTCATTCGGGCCAGCTTACGTAGCGTCAGTTTCGCGCGAGTTACCAACCAGCACCTATGTTCTGGGGCTACAGTCTCCGGAAGTCGAAACGGACTGGGAGTTGTTCGTAGGCAACGCTGTCCTGATGCTGAAGCGTGGCCACTGGACCCAAGTGCTGGAGTTGCCGCTGAACATGTGAAAACAGCCCTACCTTAAGAACCCAAAACCTACTTTTTTGTAGGGTCCCTACAAATCCCATATTAGGATCTATAATAAGAACCTACAAAAAAGTGGGTTTTGGGTTCTTCAGGTACCCTAAATCTCTGACCCAGCCTCCTTTCGCAGGGCCTTCGCGGCGGCGGCTCCAGCACCAGCAGGCGAAGTCGGCGCCGCCTCGCACATCGACGGCAATACTTTGAGTTTAAGACTTTGCTTGATGTGAATATTGGGTATGTTCAATATTCGTAACTTTCTTGGTGGTGAGTGGTGAGGTTCGTATAGCTTAAAGCTTTGTTTTGGGGGCTTGGGGTTGGGTTGAGGGTTGAGGGTTCAAGGTTTTGCGGGTTTGGAGTTTAGAGTTTGGGGTGTAGGGTTTGCCAGAAATCACCACGCTAGGCACGCTTTTTGAACCAGTTGGAGCCCCAGAGTACAGCTGACAATGAGGACCGACGGGCTAGTAACTTCTACGCTCACGACGAAACCCATGAAGAAAGAACAAGAACACATGCGCACGCACACACATACGATTACAAGTACACCTACACCTACACATACCCATACACCTACGCATATACATACACGCACAGATATACACATTCTATACCTATACGTACACATACGCATACACCTACACATGCGCATACATATACAGACATATATACATATACGTACACATATACATATACATATACATATACATATACATATACATATACATATACATATACATATACATATACATGTACATGTACATGTACATATACATGTACATACACATGGAATCAAACAAACGGCGCAGATACATGAAGGTTGCACTGCTGGAGCTCGAAACGTCCCAACGAAGGACCACGAGGGCATACACGTCCTTTTATCTGTCCTTTAAGCGACCCGAAAATGAAGTTGCTTAATGGGTCGGTTGGCGACAAATCATGTTGACTGCCGAAAAACAACGAACATGTGTATACAAATAGATGCATACTATATGTGATGCGTGAACATGTCTGCATGAGAAATGTGCACGTCTTGTGGTTGCGGACGACAGTCTCACGTCTTGGAACAACCACGCGGGGTTCAAAGCAATGCACTCAACGTTTCTCATGCGACTCCTCTGTTCCAAAACCCACGACTATCAACGCTGAATCCTCTGAGGACTGTTGTACACCAAAGCCAAATTGCACCATTAAACAAAACCCCTTGTTTTGAACTCAACCCTAGGCCCTAAGCCCCAAAACTTTGAATCATTACATCACCAGACCCTAAACCCTTCAAGTCTGGAGCCGCATACCCAAGCCTTGGCTGCGGTCTTCGCCGCCGGTTTGGCAGCTGCGGCTTTGGTCGCAGGTGCCTCTGGGAGTGTGAAAGGGTGTGGTTATTCGCCATGGGGTTGGAGTGAAATTCGGTCGCACCGGCAAAGCCCGGCATGTACAAGTCAGTGCGACATGGCCAACGAGCCGAAAAGGAAGACACGCAGGAGGGTCGAACACAAAGACGGAAAGTCGAAATGCAATGTGCTGTATCAGCAAAACTTGTTGTCTGGCAATGTCTTACCAAATGTGCTAGCACAGAACGACAGGTTTCTTGGAATGCCGAAGTGAAGCTCATCGCGGACTTGGCAGGACGGCGAAGACTCCCGATCATGCAAAGGTGAAAAACGATGTAATGTCGAAGCTGAGCCATGTCAGAATATACTTCATCGGCTCTACATCGCGAGGACGGAACGCTTACTGTAGCACATCTTGGACAAACAAAAAGTTCATGCCACACTCTATACTCTATGAGGCGACCTCGCTGCAAGCCCAGAACCCTTTCAAATGAAGATACTGCGTATTGCCGTTGCAAGTGTGAAACCCACGAACACATCGTTTGTTGATGCCCGTGCGATGGGCAAGAGCAGGACGATTATGCGAACACACCAAGGATACAGCTTAAGATTCAAACCACGTGCTGGTCACAACCCTCGCTAGAATCCCAATCTCAACATTAGAGCAAATGTTCGAATCTTCTTGTGAGGGTTTGC
Source organism: Symbiodinium sp. CCMP2456 (assembly GCA_905221635.1). NCBI lineage: Eukaryota > Dinophyceae > Suessiales > Symbiodiniaceae > Symbiodinium > Symbiodinium sp. CCMP2456. The sequence continues at coordinate 90,251 of CAJNDV010000436.1, forward strand.
ACGCGCATGAATCTTTTCAACACCTAACCTACAGTCGCATAACAAATCGTACTGCCGGCCGGATCTTGGTAATTAGCTCTTTCGGAGCGAATGTCGGCCGTATATAACACATCGTACTACCGGGTCTTGGTGGCTGTTTCTGAAGCAAGTGTCATAAACCATGTCCCAGCATTTTGGAAGGTTGAGTCGTGCGCTGCGAAGGTGTGCACGTGGCTATGCTGAAATCTACACATATTTTCATCGACTTCTGTTGTATGACGTGTAAACAACCTCCCAATTCAGGTGGCCTCCAAGTGCCGACAGTTTCCTTCCCACAAGTTCGACTCCTCTAAACTCAATAACATCCTAAATCCTACGGTTCCGGGCTCGTTTTCAGGCTGTCAGCGCCAAGTGGGCCCCCCTATGGATCGTGCCGGTCTGAGAGCTCACATCGTTTAATACAAATGGGCGCTGGAAGTGTAAAAGAGTCAGCTTCTCATGGCCCGTTTGGTTAGACGGGTGTGCTGGACCCAAACTAAGTCCTCTAAACACGCACTTTGCGGTGGCCTCCTACTGTTCGGTGGCGGGGCGGACAAGCAGGAACTTGCAATGCAATTACACCCGTTTTTGCGCAGCAGACGGCCCGACCTTGCATGCCCGTGAGCCATAATGTAATGTACCTGATTTGCAAACGTGATTAAAAACTTGCATCTGTGCATGCGCTTGTGGCTCATGTTAGGAATCCAACAACTGCCGAAGCAAGCAGCGTTGCTGCGGAATAAAGAAATAGCTGCAGCAGCAGCAGCAGCAGCAGCAGCAGCAGGACAGCCGTCGCGGTCGTCGTCCTCACCACCATAGTATAATCGCGCTGGTACTGGTGCTGGTCGTAATAATAGTCTGAGGTAGTGGTAGTGCTGGTGGTGGTGGTGGTGGTGGTGGTGGTGATGATGGTGGTGGTGAAGGTGGTGGTGCTGGTGGTGGCATTTGTCGTTGGAGCAGTCAATAGGCATATAGTAGAATTATAGCTGCCGAGGGCTTCGGGCTTCGGGTGCAGAGTTCGAGGGGTCGGGTCTAAGAGCTGCTTTGGAGCTCCTTTCCTCACTACCCTCCACCACGTAGTCGAGGGTTTAGGGCTCACTTGAGCGGCTTTGTTTCCTCTGCTGTGGGGTACGAAGCTTTATGGTGTGTATCTGCAGTTTAGAATATCAGGTACCCCAAGCAAGGAGCGGGGTACGACTGTTTCAGAGCTTAGGGCCTGGAACGTGATGCTGGGAAGCCGAAACACTCCTGCAAAACCCGCTCAAACACTTCAAAACGACGTACATAATCAAACATCTATGCATGTATGAACGAAACGACAAAACGATAAACAAACCTACAACATCCAACCAACCAGGCAAACAGACAAATAGACAGACAGACTGACAGACAGAGCGACAGACACACTAATGATAAACAGAAACATCAACAGAAGAATACAGACGATGTATCTCTCTATCCATCTGTCCACCTATCCATCTACCTACCTATCAATATCTATCTATCCATCTGTCCACCTATTTATCTACCTACCTATCTATCGGTTTGCGTATCTACCTGTCCGTCTATCTACAACCTATTACTTGATCATGCACACAACCATAAACATAGTTGACAGATGTCTTTTTATTGCATATGCATACGCATATGAAATGTGTTTTTGAAAATATTCATACGTATATATATATATATATAAACACATACACATGTATACATATATACATATATATATATATGTATGTACACATACACATGAACATCTACATACAGCCATGTAGATATGTGTATATACGTGTACACATACATGAACACATACATATACATATACATATACAGATTTGTGTATATATATATATGCAAGCACACACATATAAAGACACGTGAATGAATAAATCTATATATATATATGTGTACATACATACATGCATGCATGCAAACATACATGTACCTACATTTAAGTATACATATATATATATATACAGTACACATGCACACATATGCATATACATACATGCATGCACGCACAAATACATACCTAGATACACACATGCTATGTATGACCGACAAAGCACCCTTAAAGATACTATACTTGTATATATATATATATGAACATATAAAATGTGCAAGTACATGGGTATATGACTATGTAAATACATGAAGGTATAAGCAGTTTCTTATCAGTGTACAAATATAAATGTACGAATAAATGATTACAAATTTATAAACATGCATATATCTATACATACATACATATAAGCATAAATAAACATGAATTGCATTAGGATATGAATGTGAAAACATAAACACACACATATATACGTGTGTACATATATGTATAAAAAAGAAGAATATATGAGCAGACGAATATGTAAATATATAAACATACAGATGTACAAACGTATATATATATATATAACATATACATATGAATGTGTGTGTATGTATATTCATGTATGCGTGTATGTGTGTGTGTGTGTTTGCGTATATGAGTATACATCTGCACACATACATACATGCTTCGGTGCATGCATGCACGCATGCATGCATGGGTGAGAAGCAAGCAGTGCCGGGCAAAGCCTATGTCATAAGAGCCTCAAAAAGCTCTATTAGAACTTGTCAAGCTCTGCTTACAAACTTACGCAACTCCACAATCACCTCTGCTACTCTAACGTCTTACATGCCTTAGACTCTATGAGAAAAAGTCGGCAAAGCCTCTTCACGAACTTACGACACTCCGTAAACGCAAAGTAACCCCTAGAAGAAACATCGGAACCTGACGCGCCGATAAGAACCCCATACAACACTCATATAAACCACCAGAAAAACGTAGAGTCGCCCGAAAGGAACCTAAAAGAACGCTAGAAGAACCGAAAAGAACCCTCCAAGAGGCTAATAAACCCTCTCAGAACCTATGAGAACCTGACAGAAACCGATAAAGCACTTGAGAAACCCTAAACCCTAAACCCTAAACCCTAAACCGTTACAGTGGGCCTTGGCCGCTGCCTTGGCGGCTTTGGGCGCCATGGCCGACTGCTACCGTCGGGAGTGGGCGCTGCTTCGCTGCTGTTGATGCGATTTAAGGGTTTAGGGTTTAGGGTTTAGGGTTGATACGATTTAAGGTTTGAGGGTCTCGGGTTAGAGTTGATGCCTTTGTGTAATGTAGGGGCTTTAATCATTAGAATAGGGTTTTGGTGTATATTAGGCATAACTATAACAAGGGGAACCCGCCCCCCCCAAGAAAAAATAGTATAGGAAATTATCTACGCCCCTATATTAGGGCTTTGCAATGGGAACTTGCAGAGTTAAACCGGTTCATCTATGTATAGGGTCTTGATGTTGTTGGGGGGTGCATGTGCCTTTTTTTGCTTTGAGCGGGTTCTCTACTGGAGCTTTATAGAGTTTTTGCAACGTTGTATGGGCTTGGATGTGGGGCTCTCATGTTTTTTGCCGAGAGGGTAGGGAGCCTTAAGGCTTTGGGACTTTAAACCCTGAGCCCTGAACCCTCAACCCTGAACCCTAAACTCTAAACCCTCAATACTAGAGCCCGAACCCTAGGCCCTGAACCCTAAACCCTACGATTCTGATGTTGGGTTTGCTTTGGGTCTGCTGCTTTATTAGGGTTTAGGGTTTAGGGTTTAGGGTTTGAAAATGCTAAGCCACAGATCTGCTTGAGCCACGAAGAGGGAAGCACACAGCAGGGTTGAGGGGCCTCCAGGGGCTTCGATACCTTTCTGGGCTCTACGTTGCGGTGGGGTAATGCGGCTCTGAGGAGCAAAACTAAACCTTCCTGCAGCTTCATGGGACATAAGATAACTCCAACATATAAGAATATACTCCATTATGGTCTTTTCGATTATGATGTACTACACTCTGCCCCCACAACATGAGTCCTTAAAGCCTTAAGGCACGGGTTCCTCTCGACTCGGCCCTTAATTAGCCTTCAGCTCATTTAGGGTTTAGGGTTTAGGGCACTGTGGGTTCGTGGATCAATTGCATGTTTGGGGAATTCATACTGTCGGGTTAGCCTGAAGATTCACAGTGTAGCGTTACTTTGGGGTTCATACTGTAGATCGCCCCTCCACAAAGCCTCAACGACCGCTGCTAGCCCCGTACCAGGCTGGTAGCATACTTTCTGACATGCCCTGCAGCGTCCTTGGAAATGGAAGGCTGGACTTCCAAATTCGTGCTGGAATTCCCTAACAGAAACCCAAAAAAAACAAAGATGAAGGAAGCTAACCTTGAGCCAAACTTCGCTCAAAGGCATCCTAAACCCAAAACCCTAACTGTCCCTGAACCCTGAACTCTAAACCCTCAACCCTGAACCCCCAACCCCCAACCCTAAACCCAAAACCCTTAAACCCTAAACCCTAAACCCTAAACAGCGCAGCTCTCCGGACGCCTCCGGGCTCCTCGGCCTCAATCTCCAGGCCACGCAAAAGCTGCACGGCGGCCTCTGCCTGGAAGCCCTGAAGACCCGAAAAAAAACGACTCAAGGGGTTTGGGTTTAGGGGTTTTAGGGTTTTAGGGTTTAGGGTCTAGGGTGTAGGGCCTACTAAAACCCAACATGCTTTCAACAAATTTAAATCAAGAACCTTATGTACCACAATGAATCACTGAACCCTGAACCCCACTAAGATTGCCCAGAACCCTGAAACCTAATGTTACCCTGCACTGCCCTAAATCCCAATGTGTCCCTGAACTGATACCCTAGCCCGAAAAGGCCCTATATAGAATCGTAAATTGCCCTAAATTTTCCAACCTTTCCCAGGCCTAGGCCTAAACGCTAAACCCTTACCCCTTAACCCCTTACCCAAAAGCTCAGGGCATTCTGAGTGTCGGAGCTGAAGGAGCTAAATACGGGGGGCCTTACCAATTAGAATAAGGCTTGGCGTGTGGTATACTATCGTATGGTATTGTATAGTACAGCATAGTATAGTGTAGTATAGTATAGTTACAATTAGTATAGTATAGAAAATACGGAACCCTAAGGAATAAGACTGGCAATGATTCAGGCTTCCAAAACGCCTAGTAGCTGCACAAAAGCGTACCCGCAACAGAAAGTCAGTCTGTGTCCATTTGTACTTGAACTCTGCGCGCTCTCTCAATCCGTCTCCGTCTCCGTCTCCCTCTCCCTCTCCCTCTCCCTGCCGATGATCGTGCTTTCCATGCCGGAAGCCACACCAGCAAGCAGATAGCCAGGAAAAACTTCGAAAAAGAATAGGGCTCAGCGAGGCACGTTCGGCAGTCAGCTCCACGTGGAAAGCGACGGCGCCGTGCTCGGCCTACTCGTCGGATGTTTTCAGGGGAATGAAGTTCAACAATCTCAAGCACAGCTCCGCGGTCTTGGAGCCCAGAACGTCCGCTACCCGATGCGAGCATTTCGTATCCGTTTTGAGTGTGTTAATGATGTGCGGGAGAGCTGTCTCTCTCTCTCTCTCTCCCTCCCTACCAGAGTATCTCGAGACGAACCTGGAAATAAAAGCGGTACACGCGACCTTCCTTATGCAAATGAAGGCTACACCTGCAACTCAGTTTCCTCAGAAGAGCCCACAGTATCACGGATTTCATTTAAGGCCTAAACCCTAAGCCCTAAA
>CAJNDV010000438.1:5819-17420 GCA_905221635.1 Symbiodinium sp. CCMP2456
CCGCGGTCACGGTTGACGCCGTGAGCAAAAACGTGCGCCGAGATGGCAAACCCCGCTTGATTGGAAGAGCCTCTAAGGAGTTCCCAAAAACCCTAAAATCTAAACCCCTAAACCCTGTTCAAAAGAAATGAGAGAGGTGGAGATGGACGAAATTGAAAGAAACACCTTTGTAAGCGGCCCGCCGACATGCAAAAAAACGTGCCGACATGGAGAAAAAACACACATGCCGACATGGAAAACATATGCGCCGACATGGACAAAATACGCGCCGGCATGGGGAAAACGTGCCGACGTGGCAAAATTCACATGCCGATATGACAAAAACTCGCGCCGCAATGAAAAAGCACGCGCCGACATGTAAAAACTAGATGTCCGCCGACATGAAAAAAGGCGCAAAGACATTGAAACAAAGTGCCGACATGCCAAAAACACTCGCCGACATGCCAAAATGCGCGCCGACAGACCCCACGGAGATAATATCTCGGGGTGTGTTTTTCCATCTCGGGGCGAGTTTTCGCCATGTCGAGCAAACTTTCCGCCACAACATCTTCCCAATCTAGAGCACCAAGCGTTTGGCATTAACACTTTCAATATGCTAGAATTTGGTATGATATACTGCTGTATAGTACACTTCAGTATCTATAGTAAATTTAAATATAATACAATAGAAAGGATCAATGCATGACCGGATGGTACGGCTTCTCGATGTTTTGGCGAGCCTTGTTCTCTTCATGCTTGTGAAGATGCCGCTTGGGTTTAAAACCAGGACCCTAAACCGCCCTAAACCTTCAATGCAAAAGTCTCAAAACGCCTCTACCTCGGCCGGAGTTGGGTTTTGAAATGGTCTTCACTTCTGAAGTCATACGAAATTGAGGCTGTTGGTACCTGTCGAACTGCCATCGTCGATGTGTCAAACAAGTTGCGCCACATCAAATGCACTGCCACCGCTGGGCTGCACTTATTGATATGTTAGCTGTCTTTTATAAAGCTTATCCCTGCTGGGGAGACATCCTCATGTGGCTGGGCTCTTGTGCGTACAGTCCGACTCTCCAGAACACCCCGAAACTGTCAAATTTTGCAGGGCTGAGCATGACGATCGGAAAGGTTGGACTTTTGGTTTCATTTTTCAAGGGGTTTCAGGGCTTACGCCTGTATTTAGCGTCAGCATCGCGGAACGGGAGTGGAACCGGACACCTCACCCGAATCCGAAAACAACGCATTTCGTCGCCATACCGCGCACCCAGCGGACCCTGAACTCTGCACGGTAAAGCCGGACCCCACGAAGGCTAGCGAGCCAGCGAAATGCGCGGCAAACGCTCAGCCAGAAGAGAGCCTTTGATCGGGATTGGGTTCGGGGCTGAGGGTTGAGGGTTATAGGTTTGGGGTTTGGGGTGTACAGTAGAGGCGCATACTTCAAGGATCGTGGGACGTAGCATGTAAGGTGTTAAGTACCCCAATTGGGGTTATAAGTACTTCGAAGTATAGTTCCCGTACTTATAAACCTACTTACTAAGTAACCTGATCATTCAAACAGGGTTTGATTTATCCCAGGGGTTCGATGCTAGATGTCATGTGTGTGATAAGTGCCCAGTGTTCGATGAATATGACAAAACGACTGGGTGACAGTAACTAATAACTAATATCCTGATTGCCCTTTGTCTCAGCTACTCCTGCTGCCTCTCCCTCTGCTACTGAAGCTGGTGCTCGTCCTCCGGCTACTACTACCACTACAACTACGACGATTGTGGGCCTTACAGCACTGCTTCTCTTTCGATTCCTATGCCATCCGTTACGCGATCTGACTCATGCTTTAGTCAGCATCCATTGCTTGAAGCAGCCTCTGTTCAACCCTAGAACCATGAAACCTGTGCACCCTTTACCCTAAAGCCCACTCACTACAAGAGTTCCTACGATCCTTTGACTTCCTGACCTTACGGAGAGCATCGAAATTCCATAGGAACCCGAAACCCGAAACCCTCAAACTTAAAACCCTAAAAGCTAAACCACCCCTCCATGACTGAGTTTGAGAGTTTCAGGCAACAAGGATCTTCAAGTATCGGCCGCCAGTCGTCCAGCAGGACTCACGTTATAAAAATCCCCAAAAGTGGACCTCTCAGCTTTCAGAAAGACCCAAAACGCAGAGACCCACAAATATCCCTTAATTAAGGAATATACCTTAAATTATAGGGGCCTTAATATTATGATTTAAGGTATATTCCTTAATTAAGGGGTATTGGGTTCTTTGGGAAATCAGTGCAAAGCTGCATCCTTTCAAGGCAAAGGCCTCGGGATCCCTGTCGAACCCGTCTTGGTCACTTCCTGAAGGCCCAGACAAGAGGTCTGAAAACCTAAGCCGTAAACCTAAGGAGGTTTAGGGTTTAGGGGTTTAGGGTCTAGGGGTTTAGGGTTTAGGGGTTTAGGGGTTGAGGGTTTTAGGGTTTTAGGGTTTACGGGGTATGGGGTATTGGCTTTAACCTCTAACCTGAAACCCCTACCCCCCAACCAATACAGAACCTATAGCCCCCTGAAGATTCTTGTTAGGACCCTCTTACATCCCCATGATCATTCGTAAACGAAGCCCACACAAACGTCACCACAAAAGCCTTGGAATAAGGAAGCCTGAATCCCCAGCAAAGCCCAAAAAACATAAAATTCCTTGAAACAGTGGGTTTAGGGCTTAGGGTCTACAAGCCCCGCAATTGTAGTAAGCCCAGCTTTTCAACCAAGCAAAGACGTGGAACACTAGTAACAGGAATACTCATGGTAATGAACCCACTGGTAATATCTGGTAATACTCAGTGACTGTCATAATAAAATCAAAAGCATTCCGAATACAAATTCTGATGCTACAAGCAGAAGCAGTAGAAACAGAACTAGAGATCACACTAGCAATAAGCATAACATTACTACAGCAATAACCCCCTAAACCCTAAACCCTAAACCGTAACAGTCACAGCAATGACAGAGACCCTAAACCCTAAACCCTAAATCCCTTGTAAGGAAGCCTCTCTCCTGCGCGATGTGCGACGGGCTGGTGCCCTTGGAAGGCAAAATGCGCTCTTCGGCTCGGAACGGCAGATCTTGTCGAGCTTTCTTTCTTTATTTTGGAAAGGTGGTCTTTGGGGTTTAGGGTTTAGGGGTTTAGGATGTAAAGGTGCTATAAAACTTTCTAGGGCTTTACGAAGAATTTCGTTCTAAGGTTTAGGTGGGTCTTTGGGGCTCTTGCGTTCACAGCCTAGGGTGCAATGACAAGGTTTAGAGCTGTAGATCTTCACAGCTTTAGAGTGTAAATACAGTGTAAAAAAGGGTACAACATGTAAATAAGGCGTAAATACAGATACCGGCTATATAGCATTCGTATATAAGACTAGTTCATGGTAGAAGAGGAGGAACAAGTAAGCCCATTTACACGTTTTTGCACACTTTTTAGCACTTTTTTGCATTGTTCCAAGCACAGTTGGATTTCTGAAAAAACCGTGTTTTGCACCAGGAAAAAAGGCGAAAAAACAAAGTGTGAAAGCAGTGCAAATCGCTTCGCTCCAGAGGCTCGCGGTCCTTTCTGCAGTGGAAACCTAGGTTTTGGACCATGTTCACACTTTTTCGTAGTTTCTTCACACTTGTTTTCGCATTTTCCCTAGGGGAAACACTATTTTCCAAAAATCCAGCTGTGCCTGGAAAAATGCAAAAAAGCGTAAAAAAAAGTGCAACAACACTGCGCTCCAGAGGCTCTCGGTCCTTGCTGCAATAGAACCTAGGTTTTGGACGATTTTCACTTTTTTCGTAATTTCTTCACACATCTTTGAGACTTTTTCGCATGTCTCCTAGGGAAAGCAATATTTCGCGAAAATCAACGGGTGCCTGCTGTGCAGCCATTCCGCGTCAACTCCGTAATGCCCAGACCCCAACACCTGCTGCGCGTTCGGGAACCCTGGACCCAGACCCGAAGACCAAAGCGGGATGAAGGTAATAGGGTTTAGGGTCCCGTATATGAAGGCTCTTCATTGGAGATCATCCTACCTTTTCAAGCCTCATAAACCCTCACCCAGGATGTCGCGGATGTGGCAGAATCATGCTGCCGGAAGCTGAAGCATCGTGAGCCGTGGGAGAACTGCCTTAAAAAAAAGTTCTCGCCTCTTTACACCCTAAACCCTAAACTACCCTAAACCCTAAACCCTAAACCACCCTAAACCCTAAACTACTTTAAACCCTAAACGCTAAACTACCCTAAACCCTAAACCACCAAACAAACCCTACACCCCAAACCTAGACCAAGGCCTGGGCTCGAAGGGCTCAGGACTGAGGCCACAATGCCATCTATTGGTTTGCGCGCTAAGTTTTGAACCCCAAACCCCTTAACCCCTAAACCCCTAAAGCCCTAAAGCCCTGACCCTAAGCCCCTAAAACCCTAAACCCCCAAAACCCTAAACCCCTAAAACCCTAAACCCCTAAAAGCCCTACAAGCCCGAAGAGCCCCCAAAAAGAAGCACGAACCATAGCGCGAAGTGTCTGTGTTCCCAAGAGGTCAGGCTCTCGTCTGCTACTGAGAACTAAGGGGTCGGTTTGGTACATCGGGCTTACTTGGAGGTTCATGGGCAGTTATAAGTAGGGTTATAAGTAGGGTAACTATATAGGTATGGATATAAGTAGGTTCCTTTAAGAGTTTCTATAGGGTTTAGGGTTTATGGGCAGTTATAAGTAGGGTTATAAGTAGGGTAACTATAGTTAGAACCTATAGTAGAGGACATATAACACCACTTATAAACCCTAAACCCTAAACCCTAAACCCTAAACCCTAAACCCTAAACCGGAACCTCCAAGTCGGGATTGCTTGCAGTGGGTCGAAGAATATAGCAATGGCGGTTCGGGAACCAGAAGTCTCCCGCAGACCTTGTAGCGCGCCACAGCGAAGCAGAGAGCTTAGAAGTTGGCGTTCCGAGGGCTGGGCATTTATGGGTTTTTGGGTTTAGGGTTTAGGGTTTAGGGTTTAGGGTTTAGGGTTTTTGCCTTGGTATTGTGAAGATCTCAAGTTTAGAGGTCTGGTCAGGAGATTCCGTGCGTTTTTCTCTCGATTCACTTAAGCTGTGGCCTTGCTTCCGGCGGCAAGTGATAATCCACGAACTCCGCATACCTTGAGCCACAGTAGGCTCAATCTCATATGTTTATAGTTGTCAGGATCGGAGTAATAGTGATAGCATACCCTGGTGATCCCCAATGACCCCATATGTGAGACCCACACCATAGTATGCGCCTTGAGCATTGCAGCCTCACGCGAATAAATCAGCCGAACAGGTTGGCATCGCAAGTAAGTCGAGCAGAAAACAGAGCACTGATGATTCGTTTACGGTTTGGCCTTCGTTAAGTATGAAAGCACAGCATGCCGACATTCTGCGAATGCCGGACGCGGGAATCAAGACTGGGTTCGAAGTCGAGCACAGTGCTAGCAAAGACAATGATGCTGTGTACAATGCGGCAGCCAATGAATTTCAAACATGTTTCAAGACCCTAAACCTAAACCCCAAACTCTAAACTGGAAGCACAACCCCGAACCCTGAACCCTAAACCCTAAACCGAAGCCAGAACCCATGTCAGTTGCTTCAAATCGCCCATGACACTTTTATGGCTCGCAGATCCGAGTCCTTCGTCCAGCCTCTAGACTCGGGGTATTAGAGAGTGACATCACTCAAACATAGGGGTCAGAATAATTAGAAACAATAGTTGCTTATAGTCTTTAATACTCAATATGAAGACCCCGTGCTCATGAAGAGTAGGGTAGATCAAGACTGTTTCGAAGTTAAGTTGCTTATCGGTTTCGGGGCTTAGGGCTTTAAGGCTAAGGACTCAGTATTTTGGGGTTGAGGATTTAAAGGTGTTTTACTTGAGGTTTTGAGATCACGGCTTTGAGAATTTAGGGGTGTTCTTACCTGTCTGTGATGTTTAGCAACTGCAAAGTCACGTATTGCGCCCCTAGCCGGTAGTGGCAGCTACGGCTTCCCGAGTCGATACACGTCAAGCAGATCCTGTGATTAAAGCTGAGCTGTTCGCATACCCTAAACCCCAAAACCCTAAGTTCCAAAACCCTAAACCCCAAAACCCTAACCTCCAAAACCCTAAACCCTAAACCCTAACCTCCAAAATCCTAAACCCTAAAACCCTTACCTCCAAAACCCTAAACCCTACAACCCTAACCTCCAAAACCCTACACCCTAAAACCTAACCTCCAAAACCCTAAGCCCTAAAACCCTGACCTCCAAAACCCGAAACCCTAAACCCTAACCTCCAAAATCCTAAACCCTAAAACCCTAACCTCCAAAACCCCAATCCCTCAACCCTAAACCCCAATCCCTCACTGATGGATCTTGATCCGCACCACGAAGAATGTACAGAGGAGTCCGGCGCCTGCTGCAATCAGGCGGTTTCGGATTGATTGATTGCCTGGATGGCCTTGCAAAGCGATGGCAGACGGAAGGCCACAGGTTTGGGGTTAGGGTTTAGGGTTTGGGGGGTTTAAGGATGCCTTCTTTAAGGTTGTGAAGTTGAGAAATTAACGATCCGGGCGTATGTTTTAGGGTCCTCCTCCTTTCTGGAAGGCCATCACTTCTGGGCGGAGAAGGCTTTCCGTGGAACTTTGTTTGTGAGGAAGGCGCTTCTTCCTTCCGAGCACCCGGAGGTTTCCAGAAGCCTCCAGAACCTGGCAGCAGCGTTGCAGAGACGCGGAAGCGTCCCGGTACTAGTAAGGTGGTTCTCTAATTAGGGTCCTTTTTATAAGGGTGCCGTACTATATTGGGGTAGTTTTCTAAACTACCCAGTGACCAAGCTGGGGGATACGTTTCCAGTCAGGGGTTGAGGAGTAATGGTTTAGGGTTTGGGAAGCCCTACGTAGAGATGCAGGTCTCGCTAGGTGGCGGTTTGGGGTACTCACCCATATCCCTCCTGGTCATACAAGAAGCTCCTGAAAGCCCTTGCTACGGTTGATGATATAAACCCTGCATTACCCATAATACGGAATATACCATAATTCCCGTAGTTTGGGGTCCTTAAGGTAATGCAGGATTTATATCATCAACAGTACCGCAGTCCAGGTTTGGCGCAGGCAGAGGACTTGTATCGGCAAGTGGTGGCTGCGCGGCGTGGCAGGTTGGGTGCGGAGCACCCCCTGACCCTCTCCAGCTTGGACAACCTTGGCACGGTTTTGCAGGGCCAGGGCAAAGGCGAAGAAGCTGTGAGCATACATCGGGAAGCCATGAAAGGCTTGAAGAAGGTTCTGGGAGCAGGCCAGCTTCAGAACTCTCAAACCCCGAACCCTATACCCTTTAACCCTGAACCCTAAGCCCTGAACCCTGAACTAAGCCCTAAACCCTAAACCCTAAACCCTGAACCCTATACCGTTTAACCCTAAACCCTGAACCCTGGGCAGGCCATCTGGTCACCCTCGCTTGCATGAGCAATTTGGCCATGGCTCTCCAAAGTCAAGATGAGCGGCTCAGTGGGTTTAGGGTTTAGGGTTTAGGGTTCTCCAATATCCGTCTCAGGGTTTTGGGTTTAGGGTTTAGGGTAGGGTTTAGGGTTTAGGGTCAGATATTCTTAGTGCCTGTCGGAAAGTTGAGGTGTTTGAATCACTTTCTTGGCCCTTTGCAGAAGTAAGGTGGCTGGAGGCTACAGAATTGCATCATCAGGTCTTATTAGGCCGACGGCTCATCTTGGGAGACTCCGTCCGCAAAGTACGAAAATTTGCCCGTTTGATCCTTGTTGAGGAGCTCCTGCGAGGACTTATTCTAATCGGAAGTTCTTGCAACTTAGTGGGTTTAGGGTTTAGGGGAAGTTCTTGCAACTTAGTGGGTTTAGGGTTTAGGGGAAGTTCTTACAACTTAGGTGGGTTTTGGGTTTAGGGGACGTTTTTACAACTTAGTTGGTTTAGGGTTTAGGGGAAGTTCTTACAACTTAGTGGGTTTAGGGTTTAGGGTTACAACTTAGGTGGGTTTAGGATTTAGGGGAAGTTCTTGCAACTTAGTGGGTTTAGGGTTTAGGGGAAGTTCTTACAACTTAGTGGGTTTAGGGTTTAGGGGACGTTTTTACAACTTAGTGGGTTTAGGGTTTAGGGGAAGTTCTTACAACTTAGTGGGTTTAGGGTTCAGGAGACGTTTTTACAACTTAGTTGGTTTAGGGTTTAGGGGAAGTTCTTACAACTTAGTGGGTTTAGGGTTTAGGGGACGTTTTTACAACTTAGTGGGTCTAGGGTTTAGGGGAAGTTCTTACAACTTAGTGGGTTTTGGGTTTACGGGACGTTTTTACAGCTTAGTGGGTTTAGAGTTTGGGGGTTTAGGTTTGAGTCTGACCTCTCATCAACAGTATTCCAGCGTATCTTGTTGTGAGGTTCTCAGATCTTAGTATCACTCCAGAGGGTCCATGCCCAAAAGGCCATCCTCATTATGGTATTGAGGACCTAATTCCATAATCGTAGTGTACATGGACCCTCTTGGATTCTGAAAGTTCGACTGAGCCTTAAATCCTAAACCCTACTGTTGATGGTATAAATCCTGCATTACCTTAAGGACCCTACACTGTGGGAAATATGGTATATTCCTTATTATGGGCAATGCAGGATTTATACCATCAACCGTATTTCCTGGCGGCCGTCTTGGAGAGTCAGGAGCATGTCACGTCTCCAGTTTGGCCAGTCTCAGCAACTGGACCAAGGCCCTAGCCACTGTTGGATTGTGGGTTTTAGGGTTTAGGGTTTAGGGGTTTAGGGCTTTGGGTTTTTCAGAGAAGACGGATACTGATGCAGACCCAAGCGTAGTAGGACCATCGTTTTCGAAACAACCACTAGTTTCTTTAAGGGCAAAGATGTGGCGGGTGGTTCGCAACTGCAGGAGGAAGTGAAGAAGCGCTATCAAGAACCTTCCGAACTCCCCCGAAAGCAAAAACCCACCAAAAAAAAAAACGAGACACCCGAAAACCCGCCGAAGTCCTAAGCCCTAGAAACCCCAAACCTTAAAGAATCAAGTCAACCTTGGCAAGCCCGAAGCTCGAAAAGCCCGAACCGCGCAGGCCCTTGACACCTTGGAGACCAAGCTGGGATCCCATGATGCAGATTTTCTCAGATGCCAGGACCTGGGGTTGAGGGTTTAGGGTTTAGGCTTAGGGTCCTAGGTAGTATTAGGGAGACCCCTTGAAGGGGACTCTTCTCAACCCTACTTCTGGCTCTCTCCTAAAAAGGGGACCTATTGAGCGGGTCTATATCCTCAAAGGTCCCCCTAATCCCAACTCCCAGTCAAGAAAGGAGCTTCGGGTTCTGGGTGTTTAGGGATTACTTGGAGGTTCATGGGTAGTCATAAGTGGGCTTGAAAATAGTGTAACTATAGTTATATCCTATATTAGGGGACTTATAACTCCACTTATAACTACCCATGAAACTCCAAGTCGGGATTAGAGTTTAGGGTTTAGGGGTTAGGCTGCGGGCTTAGGGTTTAGCCATTTAAGCTTCAGATAGGGGCCTGAGCAGTTACGAAGACTAGTTTAGGGTTCCTTATTATAGATATTCGTTAGTATACCCCAAGACCTTATTCCAATTAGTAAGGCCCGTATATCTCTGGTTTAGGGTTGATCGTGTATGTATGGGTTTATTAGGGTTCATGGCTCTTACACCTTTATCTCGTTGATTTGGGCTCTTTGTAAGGGTTCTACAGTGCATTTCGAGCTTCCACCAGATTCCAGGCAGGCCGCGCGAGCTTGCTGGCTGAGGCTGCAGTTCTTGCAGAAGCAGCGGCGTGCAAAGGGCTTCTGCGGTTTAGGGTTTAAGGGTTTAGGCGGGGGGGTTTAGGGCTTAGACCCTAAACCCTAAACCCTAAACCCTAAACCCTAAACCTAAACCCTAAACCCTAAACCCCTTAAACTAGTGCTTCAGGCTTCAGGCTTCGGGATCCAGGCTTAAGGGTATACGCCAGCGGATGCGTAAGGGAGCCAAGAGCTGAAAGCTTGGAAATGCTTGTTGCTGCCATTTACTATATGGGTTTAGGGTTTAGGGTTTAGGGTTTAGGGGTTTAGGGTTTAGGGTTTAGGGTAGCATTGGAGTTTCCGAATATAAGGGGTACCTTTTTGGGGTCCTTATAATAAGGATCCTACTATTTGGGGTACTATATTAGGGTCCCCTATTTGCTGCCATTTGCTATATTGGTAGTTGTCAAAATTAGGGTCCCTTTTGGGGTACCCTAAATAATAGGTGCCGTATTATAATAAGGACCCAAAAAGAGACCATAATTTTTGACAACCACCCATATTGTAGCAACTGTCTCTCGTTATGCCCAAAGATTGAGCGACTATTATTCCGGTATTGATTGATGGGCAACTAGGATTCATCTCTCAAACTTTGACTTGTATACTACATCCCTCAGATGGACCGTATCCATGGGAAACGTCTCGATGCTATCCTTCTGTAATTGAGGGGCCAGAATTGGGTTCAGAAAAAGATAGATAGATTAGGTTAGATAAAAAAGCTATTATTTCGATTACAAGTTTATATATGTATAAATATATACATATATGCAAATATATATATATATATATATGTATATATATAGATATATATTAATTTTAAGAAGATTGATGGTATGCTTGTGATTTGATATAGATTTTTACAAGAGTATCGATTAGAAATTTTATAATAGATCTATTCTATATCGATAATTATAGCGATATTTTCTTGAAAGAAGAAATTTATATTTCGATTTTGGCAAATATTTTGATGTCAAAATTAAAATAGGTTTATTTTGATTATGATATAATTGTATCGAAGTAAGAAAAATAGAAGAATGAGGGAAGCGATAATATATCTCTATTGTAATTTATTGATATTGTATTGTTTGAAATTATTCTTTAATCAAGATATCGTATTCTTTATAACCATTCTTCTATATACTTTTGATCTCTTATTTGATCTTTCGATGCTTAGGAATCTCTTGAGAATATCTTTCATAATACTAAAATTTCTGAAATTTGATGATCACGAATATTTCTCTTAAAATATTGAATTTTCAAAAATTTTCATACTCTTAGAGAAATTTTATAAAATGAAATTTTCTAGAATTTTCAGTATTTTAAAGGAGAAGGCTCGCGATAATATGATTTTAAAAATTTTTAGTAGGTATATTCTCGATAATGAAATATCTAATATTTTAGTATTGTGAGCTCTTAATGATTATATATCTCTGATATTTCTCCAAATTTTTAGATATATATATATATATAATCGATTCTCTGAATTTATCTCTAATTATCTGAATTAGCTATGAATATCTAGTTTATAATGAATATTTGACGTCGAAATTCTGATTTCATTTAATTATGATTTTATAAGATAAATAATGAGATCTTTGAAATTGAGATTACAATTATTTCAGAATTCATAATGTTTCAATTATAAGATTTAAAAAGAATTCTATATAAATAAATCTTCTATATAATTGATTGAAAAATAATAAGATCTTATTCATTATCGATTTTTCTTATTCGATATTATTCTTATTTGATATGTATTAATATTGGGAGAAAATAAAGAATATTCGAATTAATTTATCATTCTTAGATATTATATTATCTTTTGAT
>CAJNDV010000440.1:6618-17408 GCA_905221635.1 Symbiodinium sp. CCMP2456
GTTTAGGGTTTCGGGGTTTAGGGATCAGGGTTTAGGGTTTAGGGGTTTAGGGGTTTAGGGTTTAGGGCTTAGGGCTTTGGGCTTAGGGTTTAGTACGTAGGACATTAGGGTTTACTTAGTCCTCCAGTACCCAACCTTTAAACCTTCCGGTGTTCTTCTAACTTAGTAGTAGTCTGACAGTTTAACCATTTGTTCCCATGGCTTATTGGGGGTTTCGTTTAGGGTTTAGGGTTTAGGATTCTGCGTGTTGTCAGGGTGTTAGGTTGCTCCCTAATGCTCCAAATAGCGAAGGAGCCTGAACAAGTCATGGTCTTTCGTCCCACATGACCCTAAATCCTAAACCCTAAACTCCTAAACCCTAAACCCTAAGCCCCTAAACCCTAAATCCTAAACCCAAAGCCCCTGAGCCCTAAATCCTAAACCCTAAACCCTTAAGAAGAAACCTAAAGTACGAGTCCTTCGAGCCCTGGGGTTTGCTATCGGGAGCGCTTAGGGCTTAGGGGGACTTCACGGAATCTACCCGTAAAGGGACCCTAATGAACCCGATTCTAGCTTAAAGGATGTAAAAGATAGCCCCCCCCCCCCAAGAAGGTATCCTCCCAGTCTATGGGTCTAGATAGCCCTTTTTTCGGGGCTCCATTTGTTGAATCCTGCCGGTGGTTTGGGACTTTAGGGTTTAGGATTTTGGGGTTTAGGGTTTAGGGTTAGAAGAGTAGGTAACTTTTAACTTGATCCCTGTAGCAGCCCAGATGTTTACTTTTCGTCCCCCTAGGAAACTGGACAAGTAAGCCTATATGGGGGTTTCCGAAAATAGGGGACCCTAATATAGCACCCTAAATAATAGGATCCTTATTATAAGGACCCCAAAATAAGGTACCCCTAATTTTCGGAAACCCCCATATATGAACCTTTTGGGAGGAGGCTAGGGGTTGGCTTGAGTGGCTTGGTCATCAGCTTCAGGGTTTAGGGTTTAGGGTTTAGGGTTTAGGGTTTAGGGTTTAGGGTTTAGGGTTTAGGGTTTAGGGTTTTGGGATAAGATTCTGGTTCGAGCTTTCGGGTCGCGGTTCGGTTGTTCGGAGCTTGCGGGCTCCCCGAAACCTCGTAGAAATGCTCTGGAGAACAGTACTCCCGGGTTTAGGGTGTAGGGCTATGCAATACTCAAGATGAACCTGTGGTTTTGCAAGGAGGCTTTGATATCCAGCGAATCAAGAAACTCGAAACAAGAAATTCTCGCTCGTCTTCCCTATCGACCCCCTAGAAAGCCCTTCCAGCAGCCCTGCATGATGAAACCCTTAGAATATGGAGCCATTCCAGAAATGTTTGGCGCACCCCAACTGCCCTTGTAACTCACCAGGTCAGCCTTACCCGATCGCAAAGCCCTTAAAGCCCCAACCTTAAAACCTAAACCCTTGAAGCCCTAAACCCCGAAACCCTTAAGCCCTAAACCCTGAAACCCTTAAGCCCTAAACCCTGAAACCCTAAAACCCTGAACCCTGAAACCCGTAAGCCCTACAGCCCTAAGCCTTACAGCCTGGAGCCCCTGAAAGGTCTCAAGAACTACGGTTGATGATATAAACTCTGCATCACCCCTCATGAGGAATACCTGGACCCCCAAAGTGTGTAGAATAATAGCCCTTTATAGGCTTTGCGCCATTATTCTACCTAGTTTTGGGGGTTTAGGTATACCATAATTCCCATAGTTTAGGGTCCTTAAGGTAACGCAGGATCATACCTCTTTTATCATACGGCAGAACTAGTATAGAAGCCTCAAGAATTGCCAATGTCTTTCCTCAGGGCTCCTTACTACAAGTTTCGTGACGCTTTAATATACCCGAATTAAGGCCCTAAACTACTCGTTAAGAAACTAAGGCTCTAAACTACACCAAAACCCAAAACTCTATGCCAATTACACAGGCTCTAGATTCTATGGCCCAACCCCCGAAACCCTAATATACGAGAGTATAGGGCCTCAATAATCAGAACAGGGAACTGCGAAACCCTAAACCCTAAACCCTAAACCCTAAACCAGGAAGTATCCTCCTCTTTGGATGCTCTGTGGCACGAGTGTCGCCTCCTTGGCCTGGTGCGGGTTTGCAGCTTTGCAGTCTGGAGTCTGGGTGTAGGGTTTAGGGTGTAGGGTTTAGGGTTTAGGGTTTAGGGTTTGGGGTTTAGGGTTTTGGGTTTTGGGTTTGGGGTTTAGGGTTTAGGGTGGAGTCTGGGGGCTTTTTATCAGTATCATCGCTATTCTTATACTTGGGCTTTGGAGTACCATACTTTACTACTTTTTTGGGGGGACCTGTTCCTTAAAGGAACCGTTACGGTATAAAAGTCTACACTTGTTTCTCCACGGCTACTTCAAAGCCCAGATTATTATACTGTTACTGGATCCTTGTTGGCTACAATTGTACATTTTTATTATAATAAAACCCCATAAGGATTAAACACGATCATTTTTAATTTAGCCCCAACAGGGAACCAGGTTACTATTCTGGGCTGTTTCGTTTTGCCTTAGGGGCTTATGAGCTCATGAATATCCGAGGCTTAAGAATTAGCGTCGCGGTCGGGAGGGAAATGGCAGCACTGTTAAACATGTAGGCAGGGACTTCCCGGAGATGTTATCAAGAGGATCCATGTACATTTCTATGATGGAATTAGGTCCCCAAAGCCATAATAGGGATGGTCTTTTTATGTAGACCTAATTCCATGATGGTAGCATATGTGGATCCTCTGGGTTGTAGTAATGCTTCAGACCTTTACATAATGCTTTGGAGTTTTGAGATTTCGGAGCTGAGGGCATCAGCCTTTATACTGGGGTTTTGAGGTTGGGCATTGATCTAGGACATTTTCCAGGTGGGCAGTTACCGTTATGGGAGCCTTATAGAAGGTCTGTATACCTTATGGAAGCCTTATAGAAGCCCTATATACCCTAAACTCCCCACCTGTAGTTTCCTTTAACTTGAGGGCTTTCACACTAAACCCTAAACCCTGGGGGTTTTAACTCTTGGGGCTTTAGGGTTCGGTGCATTCGACCCGGGCCGGGTCCAGGTTATGGCAGCACCTGCCGACGAACATGTCCTTACTATAGGGGCCTGAACAATTAGAATAGGGATTTGGGGTCCTTTATTGTTTTGTTACAATAAGGATCCCGCAAAATAATATAGGCAATTATTAAGGCCTCTACGTTACAACCCGAAACCCTAAACCCTAAAGCATCGTTCTTGTGGGAGAGACATCCTTGGAGGTAGCACGACAGTCCTTCTGCAATCGTGTAGTCCTTATACAAGTCTTTGTAGAGGCACTTTTAATTAATGCGGGCGGAAAGTAAGTGTAAAGCCACTGCTTACTACACACGGCGTTTACACACTTCTCAACAGCACTCCCTGATGATTCTTGACAATTTTGACTCCGACTAAAATCCGACTATATGCCACATTACACCCCAAGACCCAGTTAAAACTAGTCAGGCCCCTCCATGAACATAGACCTTGTCGAACTTGAACACCTTTGGATCAACCTGCAATGGCCTATCAACAACGATCAAACCCTAAACCTACAGCTCCGCTTACACAAATGCGCACAGTATCGCGCTTAACGCTTATAGCAGCCCGACAGTAACCACTTTAAGGAATCAGCCAAGTGACCTTTTTAGCACAGTTCCTTATCTGCTCTCTCCTTCGCACAGCCTGTCGTCACAATGCACTGGACAGGATTTTGACAACTTTTGCGGAGGACATGGGGATGCTCGAAGTGCAGGGCATCAATCGGCCGGAACCGAGCATGTCTATATCCAGCTTTTGGGGCTGAAGGGAGACCTGCCAGCTCTCAAAACAGCGGGCAACATGACGAGATCCTACAAGAAGGCGCCGAAGACGGCCTCTGCAAAAATGCCTTGTGCTGGAATTTGCTGGCTATGCCAGGCAGGACAGGAGGATCCAGTACATATTCCTTTCGAGGATTTCCGAGGCTGTGCCGCATGGAAGAATACATGTCATGGGACCAGCGGCCTGCGATCTTACCCTACACTTCTGAACCCCTGACCACTAACCTTCTAGTGACCCCTTGCATAAACCCTATCTTAAGGGTTTAAGCCCATCTAGAAACGCTTTCGCTAGTCTTCACTGTGATCTTCCAGCAACCCGTTTAGCATTAGCAGCCCTAAACCCTAAACCCACAAACCCAAACCCTAAACCCTATACCCTAGCCCTAAACCCTCACCCTCAGCAGCCCCCTTTTCTAGAAATGCCAGTCGCTGAAGGTGACCTCCAGATAGCGCAGAAAATCCTGTCGATGTCTCCGAAGGTGGGCCCAAAGATGGCTTTATCTTTAGGGTTTAGGCTTTAGGGTTTAGGGTTTGGGGTTTAGGATTTAGGATTTAGGGTTTAGGGTTTAGGCTTTAAGCTTTAGGCTTTAGGGTTTAGGCTTTAGGGTTTGGGCTTTAGGGTTTAGGCTGTAGGGTTTGGGTTTCGGGTTTAGGATTTAGGGTTTAAGGTTTGTGGCTTTAGTAGCCGAGTCGGTAACCTTTAACCTTTTGGGGCTTATACAATCCTAATTGCTATAATTCAAAAGGTTGACTTTTTTGGGGCTCGGGTACTCAGCCCTTAAGTAGTCCTCAGAAGAGCCCTCGAGCACAGCCCATAGATCCGTAGGTTTCAAGGGTTTCATACGGCTTTGATTGGTCCGAGATGGTTTCGTGGTTTGTTTGAAAGGTTTGGTATTCGGTTTTGATGTAGGGTATAGGGTTTCGAATTTTGTCTGGTCCTCGTAGCCTAAACCCTAAACCCTAAGCCTTTGTTTTTTTGGGGGGCAATCCCTGAATGGGTTTTTTGCCGCAAAAGCATGTCAGAAAACAAAAAGGGAGTTAGGGGTTCAGGAGTCACGGGGTTTAGGTTCAGCCTTATCTAGAAAATGAAAAACCCATAAGGCTCCCTGCCATTGCATGCATGGGCTAAGATAGGGCCCTAAGCTCTAAACCCGAAACCCCGGTACGTAGGACATTCCAAACCAAAGCACTTAATCCAACTATAAAGGCCCTGCCGATCCCTAAACCCAGAACCCTAAACCTTAGACCCTAAACCCTTAAACCTGAAACCTCAACCCTAAACCCTAAACCCTAAACCCTAAACCCTAAGATCGCTTAATTCTTGTTTCGGGCCGGGGAAGTTAGGCGACTGGGAAGTTGTGTGTTGCTCCTGGTTCAAAGGCACGACCTTGAACCCCTCAATAGGGTGCTTTTAAAGGGATCTGTAGGGTTCCTGTTAAGGGATCTATGGGGTTCCCTTAAAGGAATCTATAGGGTTCTATAACTTAGTCCTCCAATATCCAACCTTGAAACTTTCTGGGTTCTTATAAGTTAGTAGTTTGTGAAGATATCCCAAAAAGGTTTGCCTGCCGTTGAGGGGAACCCTCGTCTTAGAAGCACGAGCCCTCAAGTGCACCCCTACCATACCTCTCCATGAGACCGTTCAAAACTCAATAGACACTGCAGAACCCCAGAGAAAAATGCTATTAAGTTTTAGCGACATCATGCAACCATGAATCCTGTAACCCAGCCCCGAACCACTAAAGCCTTAGTCTCTAAACCTCCCCAGCCCTCAAGCCCTACATCCCTGAATCCTAAACCCCAAGAATTCCTTATGAGCTTTGATAGAAGTCCCCACCGTAGCTCGACGCCTGGCAGGCGACTGAGTCAACCGCTGCCGAGGGTGAGGTGGGGCATTAAATAGAACAGTTCAAGATTCCCACCTCAGAAAGGTGCGAGGGTTCAAGTTTTGTATGGTCTTAGCCAGGAGTGTGCAGGTGTTTTCAGGGGTCTTCGAGGCTTTAGCAGAAAGGGCCCTCTGGACTCTTCTTAGGTAGCTTTCTTTCATAGAGTGGCTTCCGGAACAAGGCCTTGCTTCGTTTGCTTGCGCGGAAAGCATTTTTCAAACACCCTGCCCATAACCCTAAACCCTAAACCCTAAACATCTGACGTGCAGCCTGGCGTGGATGAAACAATTTCGGAAGCAGCAGGAAACGATGCTGGGAAGGGGAAGCGCAGGCAGACACGCAGCGTCGGACGCCAGCTTTTCCTGCACACACTTTGGGGTTCAGGGTTTAGGGTTCTGCTTTTAGGGTTTAGGGCTTAGGGCGTCTACTCTTGTTTCCTTATTAGGGTTTGCAGCTTAGAGTTAGGGTGTGTCCAAACCTGTGATTTCCGCCTACCTCACCCCTAAACCGTAATATCTAGGCCCTTTGTTAGATACTGAATAGTCAGGAGCAGTATCCTCCAGTCCAGAAGCGATTTGTATGTTCAGTAGCATGTGGCGCTTTGGGAAACTTGTAGAGGTCCCTGGTACCCCTTCATAGATATTGTCAGGGGTCCCAGAGCCTAGAACTCCAATCCAGGCAAGAGTATACCTCATAACTTTATTCTCACGTCTAAGGTTCCTCTCAAAACTTCAAGGGTTTCTATGAAACCCCAGTTACCAGAAGCATCTAAAGCCTTAAAGTTCTTAGAAGCCAAGAGAGCCCCACCCTAAACCCTAAACCCTAAACCTTAAACCCTAAACCCTGAATCAGACATGCAGAAAAGGCCACTGCACTTAAAGACAAAATCAGACATGCTCTATCCCAAGAGGTGTCGCCAGCGCGCTCCGTGGCAAAGCTCCCGGAGCTCATGAACCGAAGCTTGGCCCAAGAGTAGTATAGAGGCCTTAATAACTAGAATATGGTTTAGGGTTTAGGGTTTAGGCCTTGATATTTAGAATAGGGTTTGGGGGTATATTATACTATAACAGAACCCCCAAAACCCTTTTCCAATTCTTAAGGCCCCTACATTACTGGGTCTCACCCTGTGTTTAGGGCTTAGGTTGGTTTGGGGGTCAAAGGTTTAGGGTTCTTACTGTTTTTTGTGCAATACCATCGACATCCAAGGCCAACCATCTCAACAAGCGTTATTTGCGTTCCAACTGCACGCACATGTTTGTCGATGGTGCTTTTAGGTTTCTTATCGTATTCCAGTTCGGGTTCAGGGTCAGCGTGGGGGTTAGTAGGTATTTTTGATGCTCTTCTTCGGGCTTAGTTTAGTGTGGCCAGGGTTTAGGGTTTGGGTTCAGGGTTTTGCAGCATAATTCGGCTCCTAGATCGGGTTTAGGGTTTAGGGGCAGCCTGGTTCCATTGTGGACTCTCCACCGTAGGCCCCTTTGCCACCCAGCAAATGCGTGTTCTTGGTGGTGTTGTTCTTTCTCTTGTTTGGGCTTTTAGGGATGCTGCTTCTTTCTTTTGTAGGGATCTCCACGCGTATATGTGTTGCTTACTTTCATATACCTTCTACGGGGGTAGACCTATTCATAGGTAAACCCAGAAGCCGAAACCCGAAAAAATCAATTTGGGATGTCACCAGGGCTGTGCAGGCTTTGGGAACTGCCTGAAGGATCTTGAAGGTGCATGCAAGCTCTCGCATCCTTAGCTTTCAGGGTTTTGGTTTGGTGTGTAGGGGTTTAGGCTTCGCGAAGTTTAAGTATTAGAGTAAGGTCTAGTAAAACCTTAACCCTAAACCCTAGACCCTAAACCCTTTTCGTAAAAGCGGACCTGCTCGGTCCAAATCTGTCGGCATCCGAAAACCCTAAACCCTAAACCCTAAACCCTAAACCCTAAACCCTAAACCCTAAACCCTAAACCCTAAACCAAGCCGCCAGTGTGACGCCCTGCGCCCCAGGTCGCGAGTCCCACACCCCAAGGGTTAAGGGAAGTCTAGGGTTTCAGGTGTAGGTTGAGGGTTTAAGGTTCCGGGGGTAGGTTAGTGTTTAGGGTTTCGGGTTTCGGGTTTGGGTTTAGGGTTTAGGTTAGGGTTTAGGGTTTCGGGTTTCGGGTTTCGGGTTTAGGTTTAGGGTTTAGGTAAGGGTTTAGGGTTTCAGGTTTAGGGTTTAGGTTGATTCTCCAAACCCCGAACCATGCACCCAGGAGTGGACCGGTTGGAAGGTTACAGCACGGGCCAAGCAGAGGCGCACGCGGGGCAATTGAGGCGTAGCAGAGATTTTGTGCAGTTCTCTGGTTTAGGGTTTAGGGTACCTTAGGGTTTCCAGGGTAAGTCTCTCAATTAGGGTTCCTAAACCCTGTAAACCCTAAACCCTGTTTTTCCCTGGGAATGGTAGTTGCCCCTGGATTCCGCAACGCTAGGAATGAATCCTATGTCCTCGCTTCGAATTCGTGGGTTTCGGAGTTCCTGGACCTCGTTGACTCTTTTTAGGGTTTAGGGTGTAGGGTTTAGGGTTTAGGGGTTGGGGTTTGCCAAACTTCGATGAAACCCCATTTTAAGAGCTCAGCAGAGAACCGGCACAGTGGTTGCTGGCACCCAGAACCTCGAGCCCTCCCCGAAACCCCAACCCCAATCCCGAACCCCAACGTCTCAGCCCTAAACACTGAAGACCGAATCCTCAACTCGTAAACCCTAAACTCCCAAACTCCTAAACCCGAAACCCCCAACCCCCCAAAACCCCAAACCCCTAAACCCTCAACCCTAAACTCCCAAACTCCGAAACTCTGAATCTCTCCACCCCCAAGCCCTGTCCCCTACGCCCTAAAGAGGAGTTGGCCAGACTTGCACGGCAGCAGCTGCGCTGCGAGGTTCCATCGGGATCGCTCGGGCTAGAGGAGTGTGGGGTTTAGGGTTTAGGGTTAAGGGTTTAGGGTTTAGGGTTTAGGGTTCAGGTTTAGGGTTTAATCCCCAACTCCGAAACCCTAAACCCGAAGCCCTAAACCCCAAACTCTTAAACTCCTAAACTGCTAAACCCTAAACCCTCAACTCCTAGACCCCAAATTTAGGTACACCTTCAATCATCCTAAGGCCCCTAACCATGGGGTCGGACTAGTTACCAACACTATTCCGCTGGGTTCGGTAGGGTTCATACTCTTAGTTCTCCAAGAACCCAACCTTTAAACTTCTTTGGTTCTCAAACCATGGTCTGGCTCTCAAACCCTAGTAGTAATCTGAAAGTTTAACCTTTTATTTCCCTGGCTTGTTGGGGAA
The DNA here is from genome assembly GCA_905221635.1 of Symbiodinium sp. CCMP2456. NCBI lineage: Eukaryota > Dinophyceae > Suessiales > Symbiodiniaceae > Symbiodinium > Symbiodinium sp. CCMP2456. Next base: position 15,626 of record CAJNDV010000440.1, read on the forward strand.
GTGAGTATTTGTTTGGAAGGCCATCAATGGCCACCCTCTCTTGTTGCGGCCACACGGAAGGTGGAGTAGGATGAATTGCACGGCACTTTCTGGAAGATGTGCGCGCCAGTGAAGTTTCCAGCTGGTTTGAACTACTCCACGGCATGGCATAAGTGCAATCAGTGGTCTGAGGCCCTGATACACTAGAAGCTTTGGAATGGAGTAGGTGACCTTTAACCTTTTGGGCTTTATATGATCCTACTATAAGTCAAAAGGTTAATCTTTTTTGGGCTAGGGTACTCAGCCCCTAAGACTCTGAGGCGAGCTCTGGCTGGTTCCAACCCCGTGACTCCCACATAACTCCACAAAGCTTCAAGCCAGAACCCTGACTCAGAAGGGTTTAGGGTTTAGGGTTTAGGGTAAGGGCAGAGCTCAGAGCCATTTACGGCAGGGTTTGAGGTGAAAGTTGTGGGGCTCCGCATTCAGCATGGCCTCCAAGCGCAGTTGGCTCTAGGTTTGGGAGTTTTGGCCTAAACCCTAAACCCTAAACCCTAAACCCTAAACCCTAGGGCGTCAATATAAGGGCCTTACTAATTAGAATAGCGTTTTGGGGATCTCAGACTGTAGATGTCATAAACAAAACCCAAAACCCTATTCTAATCATTCTGGCCCCTACATTAGAAGGTTTTCAGAGGCGTTGTTGGGCTTCAGCCGGGGTTTTTACGGATCTGGTGCTTCACGGCTTCAGGCCCTGGGCACACAGATGCCTGCTTCTTCGGGTGGCGGACCTGTGGTCGATCCCTCCGGGCAGCCTGCTTCTTCTGGGGCAGCCCCTAAGGAATCTACTTCTGATGCTGCTGGTGATCCTTGGCAGGGCTACACGGGCTTGGACGCCACGAAGCCAGATGCTTCTTCCCCGGACCCGGTCCCAAAGGCGAAGCCGCCACCGGTCCCGTCGGGCTCTGGTGATGGACCCGCAGGCTCGGCCACTGCTTCGGACAATCCCGAGCCCGATTTTGAAATGGTTTATAGGTGCCGGGCTAGGTGTGGCGACTGCGGCGCTGCTTTTTGCGGCAAGAGCTCTCCTGATTCTCAGTCGTTCAATAGGGTTTAGGGTTTATAAGGGTTTAGGGTTTAGGGCTTTAGGGTTTAGGGCTTTAGGGAAGCCCTGAAACTCTAAGCCCTAAACCTCGCATCAGGCCTTCTCACCTTTGTCAGATGCTCTTCAATGAAGTTGTCGAGCGTGATTCACGACTCAGGGTTTTGGGGTTTGGGGTTGAGTCATTGAGATTGAAAGTTTCTGGTGCTAGTTGAGTCAGTCGTGGGCGAAGTCGAAATCCTTACAAAGTCCGCTGATCCCTGTCAGGGAATCCCGCTCCGATTTCTGAACTTGAAGACCTAACAAGTTGTCCTTCATGGGAATTCAGAAGAGTATACTTGCTAGACACCCTAGGAAGCCCTAGAAACCCTAGAAACCCTAAAGCCCTAGAAACCCTACCCGAGTCCGACGCAAGCTGCTACCAACGAGACTTTGAAACTGGAACGAAGTTCAAAAGCAAAGAGCAGAAGGATCAAGTAACGCAAAATGGAAGGGTTTAGGGTTTAAGGGCCCGAAACCCTATAAACCCTTGACCCTAAACCCTAAACCCTATACCCTATAGACCCCAAACCCAAACCCTCAACCCTAGACCCTAGACCCTAAACCCTAAACCCTAAAGCCTAAGCCCTAAACCCTAAACCCCAAGCTCTACAACCCTAAACCCTAAATCCCAAGCCCTAAACCCCAAGCCCTAAACCCTAAACC
>CAJNDV010000445.1:4734-17391 GCA_905221635.1 Symbiodinium sp. CCMP2456
CGTGGGTTTAGGGTTTAGGGGTCTGGGTACTTAAAGGCCAGTGGGCCTTAGTAAGTAAGGTTATAAGCAAGGTTCTAGTTAGGATAGCCCAACCTAGACTTACTTCCCCAATAGGCCAGGGAAATAAAAGGTTAAACTTTCAGATTACTGCTAAGTTATAAGAACCCAAAAAGTTTAGAGGTTTGGTATGGGGAACTAAGTAGACCTGGGCACTTGCAACCCAAAATATAACCTGACTTACTGAGTCCCGGGGCTTGTTTATGTAGGGTTTTGGGGTCTTTCTTATGTACAGCTCGGGGTTTAGGGTTTCGGGGTTTAGGAATGTAGGATTTGGTCTTGGAGGTTAGTGGTGTAGAGTTTGGCGTGTTTTCTGAGATTTCTGCTCATCATGGTAGAGAACGGAAACAAAAAGCTTTGCAACATTTGAACCCAGTCTCTTGGATGCATGAACCCGCTCCACATTCAACTGGCCTTACTTCCCCAATACGCCAGGGAAATAAAAGGTTAAACTTTCAGATTACTGCTAAGTTACAAGAACGCAAAAAGTTTAAAGGCCCAAGCTCTAGTACCCTCTAAAGGAAGCCTTTAAGGAACCCTTATAAGAGCCCAAAAAGATTAAACCCTGAACCTTAAACCCTAAAGCGAACCAACCCTAAACCCTAAACCCTAAACCGTTGGGTATTGGGGAACCAAGCGACCGAGGCGACTGCAGTCGCCACCAAAGGCACACGCACCCCAGGTGACAACGGATCCTCCGGCTCGAGACCATAAACATTAGGGTTCAGGGTTTAGGGTTTAGGGTTTAGGGGTTTAGGGTTTAGGGTTTAGGGTTTAGGTTGTAGGGTTTAGGGTTAAAGGTTTAGGCTTGTTTTTGGGTTTAGGATGCAGGGCTTCCCAGTAGGGTTTAGAATCTTTGCCTTTAGGGCTTTTGCGGGCTGCACGAGCCGCATCTAGGGAATCGAGGTATATTCTTCTGCAGCATAGCAGAGTAGGCCTCTGACAAACATTCGTACATTAAAATCCTCTTAAGCCCAAGCTGATGATTGTTCCTCAACTCGGCTGTTCTTGAGCTCCAAACCAAAATCATGATTCACTATCTTCACGGTGCTATAGTCTACAATTTCGAAAGCAGAAAACTTGTTGAAGAAAAGACCCAGAATCCGTCACCCAGGATTCCTGCGAACGCATCTGCGGCACAAGACAGTTGAACTCTTGCGATATGGAACGTGAGCAGATCCCCGTTCTGCAGCCCAACCTCCTTGACAGCTGCTTGTCCTTAGGTCCCAGACACTCCACAACGCCTGAATTTAACGAACATACCTGACAGAAGTGAGGATCCTTCAGCAGTTCAGAGTGGGACCCTTGGGGTTATAGACCCTCTCAATAAGGTCCCTTTTAAAAGAGCCAAAAGTAGGGCTCAGAAGGGGTGCCCTTTAATGGGTACCCCTAATAATACTACCTAGAGTATACTCCTCGCTTGAAGGCTTTGGAGTGTCTGGATGTTCCCATAGTGAGGGCAGCGACCCCAAATGCACGTCAGCAAAATCCACACCGAGGGTCGGGGGACTTAGAAACTAGTTATTTTACAGGCATATAAGCACTATAACCCCAATTAGGACCCCTTTTAGGGTACTTATAACTCTACTTGATATCTACGTACTGAGCCCCCCGACCCTCCAAGTATCCCCTAATCCCCAACATAACAGCGCTAGCGCACCCAACAGCTTCCGGCTTAAGAATTTTTGGGCTCCCACGGCTTAGGGTTTGGGGTTTAGGGTTTAGGGTTTATATAGGGTTTTAGGGTTTAGGGTTTAGGGTTTCACCTAAACCCCAGAACCCATACTCTGATAGTAAATGACCAGAATGTAGAGAGCTTTATTAAAAAGTTTGGTACTGGGGAACTAGTTTAACCCTGAACCCTGACATCTAAGCCGGACGAAAATAGAAAAAGCGAGACCCTAAACCTTAAACCCTAGAATCAATAGGAACACCCAGACCATCACGGCAATTGGAACCCTTCTCAGAGGCTAACTTGAAACCCTTTAAACCCTAAAGCCCTCTAAACCCGAAGCACCAAACCCTAAAACCCTCTAACCCTTTAAACCCAAAGCACTAAACCTGCAAGGAGACCAACAAAGCTAAGGATCAAAGGTCCTGCCTAAGTCCCAAGCAAGATCTTCAACGCCAAACCTAGACCCTAAACCCTACAACCCGGAAAAAACAAAACAAACTACAGAAACCTCAAATAACGCGAGATCTTCAACCCCAAACCTAGACCCTAAACCCAAAGCCCTACACCCCGGAAAAAAACAAAAAAAAAAACTACAGAACCCTCAAATAACGCAAAGAGGAGCCCGTGGTCTAAAAAGGAACCCTACAGAAAGTATAATAAACCCCGAACCCTACACCCCAAAACCCCATAGACAGTTCGGGTTTAGGGCTTAGGCTTTAGGGTTTAAAGTTTACTAAACCCTAACCTTACACCTTAAACCTAGACCCTAAGCCCTAGACCCTAAACCCTAAAACCCCAAAGCGCTAAACCCTAAAACCCTAAATTAGGGTTTTAGCAGGAGCCCAAGAGCACAGACCAAGCGTCCATCCAGGATGCAGCCAGCGGAGTTCAACAGCCGACCCGGGGCGACTCCCAGCCCTCTCTGCGCGCGCAGCCGCAAAGACTTCACGGATTCGTCCGGCTCTGCCTTTTTGTCGGGTTTAGGGTTGAAGGTTTAGGGTTTAGGGTTTAGATTCTTCCGGCTCTACCTATATGGGAGTTTCCAAAAATTAGGGTACCTTAGTTTGGGGTCCTAATAATAATGGTCCCAGTATTTTAGAGTACTATATTAGGGTCCCCTATTTTCGGAAACTCCCATATTTGGGTTTAGGGTTGAGGGTTGAGGGTTTAGGGCGTTTAGGGTTTTTATATAGGGCCCAATCATCAGCTAAATATCAGGATCCTAGGTTTGGAATGTAGGGGGATCTTATCGAGAGAGCCCTGAACCTTATTCCCAAACCCTAAACCCTAAACCCTAAACCCTAAACCCTCCTAGGTGGTCTTTTGCGCCATTAAGTGCCTCCAAAGAAATTTTCTTGCCACTTATGAGACCTCGGTTGCTGAGTTCATGGGCCCAAAGAAGAGTAACTTTTTCAAGGGTTTAGGGTTTAGGGTTTAGGGTTTCAGTTCTATAGGGGATGCAACTGTCCCAGAACGTATAAAAATGTACTCACTCAGCTACTAAGAGGCTGACCTCCACAGTCAGAGGCATGAGAATTTCAGCCGTGGCATGAGGTCACCGGAAGAATTCGGCTGCTTAGTACTTAGGGGCTCAGGGGACGTAGTAAGTAGGCTATCCGTCCTCTTAACTAGGGTTATCCTAATTGGAACGCTTTTCAACTCTGCTTCGTTACAGTATGCATGCCTCTGCTTTCTTGCTCTGGTATGTGGTAACTACCCAGGCCCCCAAAAGGGTTTAAAACGTAGAGCCACTAAGTTGGGACCCTGTGCTACTACAGGGTACTTTCAAGCAATCCCCTTTAAGGGATCTACTGTTTTAGATCCTCACAGGGGTACGGGCAATATAATCCTAGATAAGTACCTGCCCTATAACTATACTAAAATATAGCAGCAAAACCCTATTCTAAGTATTAAGGCCCCTGTCTTAAGAACCAAATAGCCCTTAAGAGTCAGGGCCCTATACGCCTATACTATGAATCCCTATGAGGTATATGAACCCTAAACCCGTTTAGGGCTCTTTTCGTCTTCCCCGAAACCTAATCCTTAAACCCTAAACCCCAAAACCCACCCCAAACCCATGGTTTAGGGTCCTTTTCGGTTGGAGCTTGCGAGAAAACTGATCGCCCACCTCTGCGACTTGCCCCAACTCAGCCGGCGGCTGCGGAAGAGGCGGAGGTCCAGGTTAAGGGTTGTTGGGGTTTAGGGTTTAGGCTTAGTGCTTAGAGGTTTAGGGTTTAGGGCCTAACTTTAGGGGGTTAGGGTTGAGGGGTTTAGGGTTTAGGGTCTAGGGCCTAACTTTAATCAAAAGAAACTACAGGTGTGGAGTTTAGGGTATAAAGGGCTCCTACAAGGCTTCTATAAGGTCTATAGACCTCCTATAAGGCTCCTATAACGGTAACTACCCACCTGGAAATGTCCTAGACTTTGGGGTTGAGGGTTGGGGTTTATTTTAGGGTTTAGGGTTTGCGGTTTGGGGTTTAGGGGTTTAGGGTTTAGGGTTTAGGCAGTGTTCAGGGCTCAATGGCAAGAGGACAGAACAGTATACAGCAAGCACGGTAACACCGCTCGAAGGAGCAACAACACATCCAAGAACCGTCAGCAACTATCAGAGAACGGCTGAAAAATAGAGCAGTCATTTCACAGACCATGAAAAAGACAGCAGCAGGATCTAAACCCTAAACCCTAAACCCTCAACCCCTAAACCCTTGCAATCAAAGAAAGGTTGATGTCGTCCCTGTCGTCTTCCTGAGAGACCTGTTCTTCTTCAACGCCTTCGCAACAGTCGTCGACATCGGCGTTATCGTTATCGTCTTCGTCATCGTCATATTAAAAATGCTCACCACCATCATCATCGTCACCACCATTATCATCATCAGTCGTCATCATCAGCAGCATCAGCATCAGCATGAGCAACGCCACCGCCATCGCCATAACCATCAGAACCAGAACAACATGAGAACAGTAAATTTCAGTAAATACAACATCACCAAAAGAATCATGACCATCCTCGCCATCTTGGACTTCATCTCCTGCCAGGATTCATCAGGACCATCACCTCAAAATCAGAACTCTAACTCCTGAGCTTTAAACCCATCCAGCACCAGTTTAGGGTTTGGGGTTTAGGGACCAGCATCTTCTTCAAAACTATACAAATGAAACGGCCGCAACCATTCTCCTGCAAATCCCGCCGCTCGCGCTTGACGAGCATAGCCTGAAAGAGCACAAAGTGACTACAGCTTGGCGTTTCGGGATTAGGAGCATGTTAAAGGAATCTACAGGTGGGGAGTTTAGGGTATAGAGGGCTCCTATAGGGCTTCCTTAAGGTATATAGACATTTTATAAGGCTCCTATAACAGTAACAACCCACCTGAAAATGTCCTAGAGCATGGCCTGAAAGAGCTAAGTAACCATACCTTGGGGTGTAGGTATTACGAGCATAGCCGGAAAGAGCAATGTTACTCAGGAGCTGCGGATTGGAGGACTCCTTCAGGACCAAATGACCCTCAAAAAGCAGGGGCCCTATACCTTTGTACTATGTATCCCTATGTGGTATATGAACCCTAAGCCTTTTAGGGGCGCTTTTCAACCTTAAGGACTGGGTATACTTCAAAACGTAGGGGCCCTATACCTTTGTACTATGTATCCCTATATGGTATATGAACCCTAAGCCTTCTAGGGCGCTTTTCAACCTTAAGGACTGGGTATACTTCATAAAGTAGGGGCCCTATACCTTTGTACTATGTATCCCTATATAGTATATGAACCCAAAGCCCTTTTAGGGCTCTTTTCGTCCGTAAGGACTGGGTATACTTTAGGATGCTCGGCTCTCGGAGCTGTCGGGCTTCCTTTTTTGGGTTTATGATTTTCGGTTTTCGAATTTAGGATTGGCGCGCTCATTTAGACGAGGCTTGTAGCGGTTCATAGGGTTTTGCAGGTGGTTCTTTCCAAAAGTTGTGATGTTGAATACGGGTCTTGTTCTTACCTGTTGCATGTCGAACATCAACTTTCTTCTCGGCATGACCCATTTGAACCGCACAATAATCAATCCCTGTAAAAGTGTAGAAGGATATATCCGCCCAACAAAGATAATTGCATGTAAATGTACCTGCTTACGGCCAAGGAGATCGTCAGTGAATCCGCCCCAGATCGTGGCGAACCTACGGTCCCACATGTAACATTTGAGGGACAATAGGAGGGACCCCTAGAATCCAAATACCCTATATCACACTTATAAACCCCTTATGTAGTCTCTTCAAGCCCCTATATAACCCCATTGGGGTTACCCCAAGGGTCCCTTTAAGGGTCCCTCCTTTAGTCTCTTGTAATATTATCCCCCGCCGTGAACCCCCAAACACTAAGCCGGATTCAGCACCTCCTCTGAAAGCGAAACGACATTGTCGTGCGACTGGATAGGCATGTTAGAGTAAGCTCCCTTTAAGGGGTTCTAGAAGTGTTGCCTAAGGGTTATAAAGTTCTTTTAAGAAAAGGTTCAGTATAACTGTTCATCCTTCCTTGGCTGACTTCTGAACCCCTCCTCAAAGTTAAACTTTTGGCCTACTTGTTATAGTTCATATAGAAGCCCAGCAAGTTAAAGTCTAAAGAGCCAACCAGAAGAACGCCAAGCTGTATTATAGGCCCCGTTCGGAGTTGAGTGCGGTGGCCTTCTAATTTCCCCAGGCTCAAGATTGGAATCGTTTGAATTGTAACAACCTTCAGCCTCTGGTGGAAAAAAACCTTAAACCCTAAACCCCCAAAGCCCTGAACCCTGAAGCCCTAAAGCCCTAAACCGCCGCCGAAGAAAGCAAATACCGACACTGCCTACGAATCATAAAGCGTAACCTACGACCTTTAGGGTTTAGGGTTTAGGGTTTTAGGGTTTAGGGTTAAGGTTTAGGATTTAGGGTTTAGGGTTTAGGGGCCTTTAGAATTAGAATAGGGGTTTGGGGTATATTATACTATAATAATGAACCCCAAAATAGTATAGGTAATTTGCAATTCCGATATATTAGACATTAGACGTAAACCTATACATTGGTTCGAACCTAGTCGAGCGGCTCGGACGATGATCTTGGCCCCGTGGTGCTTTGAAATGCGTTCCTTGGATCCAAGATTAGGATTTGGGTTCAGGGTTTAGGGTTGAGGGTATCTCATACTACAATTAATAATCAGGAACCCCCCCAAAATCTTACTTCCCCAATAAGCCAGGGAAATAAGAGATTACGTGTTTAGGGTTGGGGATAACAGGGTTCAGGGCTACCCATGCTCGTGATGCAGGTCCGAAGCCATTTGTCCGAAATGAGCTTGAACTTCTATGGGTTCGACCACTCAAGTTTAGGCTTCGGAGACCCTAAAACCGTAAACCCTAAATCCTGAACCCTAAACTAAACCCCTAAACCCTAAACCCTAAACCCTAAACCCTAAACCCCTAAACCCTAAAGCCCTAAACCCTAAACCCCTAAACCCGAAAGCCCTAAAGCCCTAAACCCTAAACCCCTAAAGCCCTAAACCCTAAAGCCCTAAAGCCCTAAACCCTAAACCCTACATCCCTAAACCCCTAAACCTCTAAACCCTAAACCCTAAGCCCTACATCAACCCCACCCAGTTTAGGGTTTTCATGTCGAAGGCGCCGGAGGTTCGGCATCTTCAATCCTCTACTTGGAGGGTCGGGGGACTTAGTAAGTAAAAATTAAGTAGACTTTATACGTGCCCTAAAAGGGATTAGGGTTTAGGGTTTAGGGTTTAAGTTTTGGGCTTATTGGGGTTGTGGTACTTATAAGTCTAGAAAACAACTGGTTACTAAGTCCCCCGACCCTCCAAGTAGGCCCTACACGATCAACCCGAACCATCCCTAAGATAGGGGCCTTGTTATAATTAGACTAAGGGTTTTGGGTTTAGAGTTTAGGGTTTAGAGTTTAGGGGTCCAGGGTTTTGGGCTTTAGGGTTTGGGGTTTGGGATTTAGGGTTTAGGGAAATAGGGTTTTGGGGTAGGTCATACTACAATTATAATCAGGAACTTGCAAAATCTGACCTTCCCAATAAGCCAGGGAAATAAGAGGTTAAACTTTCAGATTAATACTAAATTGTAAGAACCCAAATTGTTTAAAGGTTGGGTATTGGGGAACTAAGAAATAGTATTGGTATTTATTTCGACCCCATTATGAAACATTTCTAGGGTGGGGAATGAAACTTGCCCACTGGCTCTCCAACTAGTACAGCAAGTCTGCCGAGACCCAAACCCCAAACACGTCCTTAAATCCAAAGTGCGCACCTTTTCAAAAACGGATATGAGGAAAATGGAAGACAGAAATCGAAACATGTAGGTTTCACACCCTACACCCTAAACCCTAAACCTTCTTCTCGGACCTCCTCACACCAAAAAATCTACCTTAGCCGTGTATCCGTTTGTTGAAAACCTGTTTTAGGGTTAAGACGCCATAAGAAAACAAGGGCACCAAAAGAGGCACTAGAATTCAGGGTCTAGGTAGTACATTACCCCACAAACCGATACCCCGACGACCTAATCCCTGGAAAGTCCCAGCGTCCGCGGCCGCGCCGTGGCCCCTGGCGAGTAGAGCCATGCAGGAGCAGCCGAAGAAGGCAAGACTGGGACAGGACGGAATCTGAAGCTTGGGGCTCGGGTTTAGGGTTTGGGGCTTAGGGCTTAGGGTTTAGGGGTTAGGGTTTAGGGTTTAAGGGTTTAGGGGTTAGGGATTAGGGTTTAGGGTTTTAGGGTTCAGGGTTTATAGGGTGTAGGGTTTTGCGTTTAGGGTGTAGGGGAACCACAAACCCTATCTTAACCGCCCCCAAAAAAACACACTTGTTGTCAAGCACAGCAGGAAATCATCATGAGAAACCCTAGGAAGGAGGGTTTTAATTTTTGGGAGGTCCTGGTAAGTCCTAAACGGCCCTAAACCCTCTAAACCCTAAACCCTAAACCCTAAACCCCTAAACCCTAAACCCTAAACCCTAAACCCTAAACCCTAAACCCTAAACCCTAATGAAGTTGGTTCGGGGGCCTCGGGCGTGGAGGTCCAGGCTTAGTGGGTATGGTGCAAGGCTTACAAGGTTAACAAGCCTAAATAACTCGGTTTAGGGTTTTAGGGTTTAGGGTTTAGGGTTTAGGGTTTTAGGGTTTAGGGTTTAGGGTTTAGGGTTTAGGGCTTAGGGTTTACGGTCAGCATTTTGGGGGAGCCAGAATAATATGATAGCTATGTAGGCGCTATGAGGGGACATTCTCCGTTATTCAGCCCATCGTTTCAGGTCTCGGCAGGGCTTCCGAAGGGCTTAGGTAGATCGGATCTTACACCCAAAACCCACCCTAAACCCTAGACCCTAAACCCCAAAACCCCAAACCCCTAAACCCTAAACCCTAGACCCTAAACCCTAAACCCCTAACCCGTAACCCCTAACCCCTAACCCCTAACCCCTAAATCCTAAATCCCTAAACCCAAAACCCTGGATGGTGATTCCTCTGCAGCTGCAACCCTGCAGCCGCCTGAGGCCCTAAACCCAAACTCTTTTCGATCCGGACGGGCCTCCTGGGCTTAGGGTTTAGGGTTTAGGGTTTAGGGGTTAGGGTACTTAAAGGCTAATGGGCCTTAGTAAGTAAGGTTATAAGCAAGGTTCTAGTTAGGATAGCCCAACCTAATCTTACTTCCCCAACAGCCAGGGAAATAAAAGGTTAAACTTTCAGGTTACCACTAAACTATAAGAACCCAAAAAGTGCAAAGGTTGGGTATTGGGGAACTAATCCTAAACCCTAAACCCCCAACCCTAAACCCTAAACCCCCAACAATAAAACCCTAAACCCTAAACCCCAAACCCTAAAACCCAAACCCTAAAACCTCAAACCCTAAACCCTAAACCCTTAAAGGAAGTCTTTTAGTTCCTTTAAAGCAACCCTCGAGCCCAGGTTTATAGATCCGGACCCTATTTTTAGGGAGCTACCCGGCTCTGTGTTCGACTTCGGAGTCTTGCTTCGATTTAGGGTTTAGGGCGCTAGGGGTTTAGGATGATTTAGGTTCAGGGTTTTAGGGTTTTAGGGGGTTTAGGGCTCTAGGGGTTTAGGGGTTTAGGGCTTTGAGGTTTAGGGTTAAAGGTTTAGGGGTTTAGGGTTTAGGGGTTTGGGGTAGCTTCGACTCGCCCTCTTCGCTTTTTATGCCGCCTTGGCCCATATACTGATACTGGTATACTTGGAGGGTCGGGGGACTTAGCAAGTAGATACTCAGTAGACTTATAGGTACACAAAAAGGGATCCTAAGTGGGGTTATAGTACTTGTAAGTCTAGAAAATAACTAGTTACTAAGTCCCCCGACCCTCCAAGCACTTTGTCACGCAGGAGGTTTGGCTCGACGTGAGCTGTCCACCATGTTCCACGAGAGGCATCCCGTATGTGACCTGCGCTCAGAAGAGGTCGGACAAGCTTCTCTGGCGGCTGCGACGACAAAGAAACAACCTTGCAGAACCCACAAAAACAAAAACAAAAAACGCGCCTGAACCCCTCAACCACGCCCGCAAACCCAAAATAAGAATGCTATCATTGCCAAGCCCTTCGGCTCCTAATTGATGAACCTAGGAAATGACGAGAACATAACCTAAAGCCAGAAGAGGCTGTGGGGTTATGCTCGCTATGCCCTCTGCCTTAGACTCAGGGTTTAGGGGGTTTGGGGGGTTTAGGGTTTAGGGGGTTTAGAGTTTAGGGTTTAGGGTCGAGGGCCCCTAGACCCTAAACCCTAAACCCTAGGGTTTAGGGTTTATAAGAGGGTTTAGGGTTTAGGAACCCCGGTGTGGTAACCTGGGTGTCTGACTCATCGCTCTTGCGGTTCGCGTTCATGCCATCGAGCATCTCAGGCGAACGGTTTAGGGTTTAGGGTTTAGGGGGGCTCATGTGCGGGTTCGGCGGGGTTCGGTTTTTTGTAGCCAGGCTGAAGGACGAGAAGAACCTTAAAAGGGTTTAAGGCTCATCAAAAATACCGGGATTCATAGAATAAGGGTATAGGGCCCGTACTTTTCAGGCTCGTTTGGGGGGTGTGGAGCATGGGTTGCGCCTGAAAGAGTCGCAGGTTCTGGGAAGAAAGAATTCGCGGTGCTTTCTGGGCTCATTGACTCATTTACACGGTTTAGAGTTTAAGTTCTGCCTAGAATCCACATGTTCTAATGGTTTAATGGGCTAGATAAAGGAGGTCATCACACAAAACCCTCAACATCTAGGTCTCCTGAAGAGTATTGCAAGCCACGTTAACCCTCAGTGTCTGTGTTCAATCCACCTCATCCAACCGCCCTCTCTGATCCCTCCCAGCCCACCCCAAGACTGCAACAACGAGACAGTATAAGATGCTTCGGTCATGCAATGTACTTTCGCGGTTCAAACATTTCGACTCAGAAACCGACGCTGCACACGTGCAGCGGCAGGACAGGCTGGTAGCTTGGAGAGCGTCGCTATATTTCGAGGGAAACATGCATGCAACGTGTTGGAATTTGCAATAGATCTCGACTTCCGGAGGATGCGGACACGCCGGGTCATGTCCATTTCGGAAACGAATCGTGTACCGGCGCCACACAGGCAGCTCCATTTCTACATCAGAAAGTGTATCTAGTACCAGTTACGATCTGAGCCTTGAAATCTTTCAGCGCTCACTTGGTCCTGATTCATGAAGGTATATAGTCTAGGGAGCCTAAGTAATCACTAGTAATCTTCCTCATCAGGGCTCCATGGGATAACGATACTGTAATTACCTCTCAACCCCAAAACCTTACGCTAGTTGTTGAGGCCCCTATTCCAAAGCCCTATAACCACCTTATAGAAACCCTTCTAGATAGAACCCTTAGAGCAACCCTTGAAAGGAACCCTGATCGAGGTATCAAGGCCGTTGTGTTGGCGGGTGATACTTGGAGGGTCGAGGGACTTAGTAACTAGTTATTTTACAGACTTATAAGTACCATAAACCCAATTAAGATCCCTTTTGGGGTACTTATACTTCTACGTATTAACTACTTACTAAGTCCCGCGACCCTCCGAGTAGAGTTCGTCCAACCACGGCTTGCTGGGAGACCCGGCTGCTTCAACGGCATCCGCTGCCAGCACCTCCTCGCGCGCCTCCTCTTGGGGTCTAGGGTCGAGGGAAGGTCGAGGTTTCAAGGGTTTCTAGGGTTTTAGGGTTTAGGGTTTAGGGTTTAGATCCTTTGAAGCTCAGATATGCTGATCCGTGGAGACAGAGGCAGCAAGCTTCAAAAAGAGAGGTGGTGCTGACTCCAAGTAAACCCTCGCATGACAGGCGTGTTGTGGGAATCCTGTGTTGAGGATTTCGTTTGAAGCATAGAGTTGATATATAGTATACCCCAAAAAGTTGGAAACCGGATTAAGGACAAATAGTGCTGGGATTCCCTATACATTACTGTTAGGGATTGAGGCTATTGGGTTTCCAACTTTTGGGCTTCTACTGTAGGGTGTAAGGATTGAAACTTAGGGTCAGGACTGGCGAACTGTCTAACCCCAAACACTTGTTCACAACACCCTTGAACCCCAAACCCTAAACCCCCTAAACCCCCTAAGATCTAAAAGGAAACTTTAAAGGAGCACTGAACAAAATCAAGAGAGCCGCTCCCTACGGTAATGAACTTAACCCCGAAAGGTTCGCAATTCCAAATTATGTAGCCCCCCCCAAATAACACCCCTTTTTCGAACCCCAAACATGCAAACTGACACCCTAAACCCGAACTAAACCCTAAACCCCAAACTCTAAACCTGAACGTCCTTGTTTGAAGCTTCAGAGGAGCTCAGGACCATTGAACAAAACCTGGAAGGAACCCCAAACCCTCAACCTCGGTTAGGGTTTAGAGTCCAGGTTTTAGGGTTTAGGGTTTACGGAAAAAAAAGCCCACACATTCAACCACAAACCCTACACCCTAAAGCCTAAACCCTTCAA
>CAJNDV010000447.1:0-26867 GCA_905221635.1 Symbiodinium sp. CCMP2456
TGTGTGTATATATATATATACTTCATAAGACTCAGATCCACTGTTGCCCTTTATAATATTAAGGTTCTGTGTTTCGCATCGCCAAAGCAACGCAAACTGCCGGAGCTGAGGAGTACTCGGCCCTGTAAGTGCCTGACTTGGGCGACTCCGTGAAGAAATATGTGCCTGCTTAGGCTTTCGACTCTCACTCTCGCACAAGGCAGGAAAGGCTCCACACAATTCCGTCAGGCTAGAGAAAGCACGTAGGCAACTGAGCAGTGCACGGTTTAGGGTTTAGGGCTTCGGGGTTTAAAAGGGTTTAGGGTGGCTGGAGATCGGGTTAGGGCCTCGACTCTCGAAGGAGACGAAACTCCCGGGTTTCAGTGCGCCTAAGTACGACAGCGACCATAGGCACATGCAAACTCCAAACTGCACTGAAACCACAGATGCAGCCCAGAACAAAATCACAACAACAAGATTTAGGATTTTGAGCAGTAGGGATTGCAGTATGACGATGTATTGACGTCTGGCTTCGAGACTCGGAAGCTTCCTGCACCGAACGGCGCCCTCACTTCAGTTTAGGGGTTTAGACTATAGACTCATAGAGGGGTTTTGACACTCACACTCGGACAAAGCCTGGCAAGGTCCGTAGCAATACTGGTCCAACGATGAAATAGAGGGGGTTTAACGGTTTAGGGCTTAATTAGGGCTCATATCCCGGATCCTTGCCGCCCAGCCTGCATCACACTGCAGATGGCCTCCAGTGGGGCCTAAACCTCCACCCACGAGTGCTGGGGCGTAGCACATGGAATAATGGTCCTGGGCTGCACGTCATATTGCTAAAGCGTGCCATAGGTGACATTCAGGCTAACTATACCAAAAACTGGCACCACCTTCTCTCCGCAACCGGCACAGCTAAGGTAAGCAGCATTTCCTTGATCCAGCCGTCACCGCTGTTGACTCTAAGACGTGTTTCTTATCTACGGAGCAATACCGAAACAACGAAAGCTTTGCTAAGTTCAAGCGAAATAGTCACTACCATCCGCACCTGACGGCCAGGTCATCACTCACCACTCGTCATGGACAAGAAACCTTAACGGCTCACTAGAGTGCAAAGTCGGCTTTTTCACTCATCGTCTCAGAGCGATTTCTGCGATTTCCCGCCTTTGCTCCACAGCATATTTCCATTGCTGGAACCTGCTTCGCCAGTGCATCAGGACATGTCCGGACTCATCGGCTACGATTACGATGCGACCAGGTGCAGCGTATGATGAGCCCACACATCAACAAAGAGCAGCTACGTTTAGTCACTGCTCATCAGAGAAAACGGAACTTGTGGCCATGCTGGTGCAGCCCAAGTGGCATGTCGTGTGCTCTTGGAGCGACTGGCCGGGCATGGTAAACGGCGCAAGAATGCAAAGCTATAAGGTCAATCCTGGACGCCGATGGGTTCTTCTCGCAAAGCTTCTTGCTGAAATCTGCGCAAGTATGAAGCATGTCCATTCATCCTTGAAAGCCCTGCAGGCTGGTAAGGCGGGCGAGTGTGCAAAGAATGTCCAGGTCTGGAAAACTGACGACACTCTCCAACTCTGCTGGAGATGGTTGACAAACACCAAAATAGTGCTTGGACAGTGTGCTGCGGCGATGACATGCAAACTTGACACCTGTGTCGGCCACGGAACTGTTAGACCGAGGACCGCTCTAGACTCGTGTCGGCAAGCTCTCCTAGCTGCCCAGAGGTCTGAGGTGACTACTCGACCTTGGATGTTCCGAAGTGATCGAAGATGCTCCGCACCTGACGCTTTATGTGGCTTTGCGGCTTGTCCTCTTTTTTGGCCATAAAGCTGTCACGAGACGTTCAGTTTGCAGGTCATCCCTTCACAAACGTCTGGAGAGCAATTGGCCTATCAGCGGAGAAACCATGGCCACTGCCTGGGACGTTCAATGGACCATCTCTAGACACCACTTCCTTCGAACTCAAGGTCATCAGAAGACTTTATGAGGGCCTGGCCACGACATCATCCAGCGCTGCCACCTGTAACCACATGACACAGCAGCGGCAATGGCCCAGCATGAGAAGACGCATCTGATCTTCGACCAAAGATCAGAGACGGCCTCTGCTGCCATATCGGCCCCCCACGAGGACCCCATGACGATGGCCTTCGGCCTGAAATTGCTTGAGATCTCGGAATAATCCACACTTCTAGTGCATGCGTACCTCGCGGCAAATCTCCTACATAGGTTTGAAACTTTGCATCTCTACATTCCAAGCCTTTCGACGTGTGCATGTCTGAAACGCCAAGCCGCCGAATCACGGAATGATACCGCGCAGGAATCATGCGATTCCGTGAGCACAGCCTCAGGGCGATTCAAACTGCGGTGGGTCAAAGTCCTGACTGCACCTGGCACAATCAGCTTCGGACGTCCGGGAAAACACTTCTCGAAGAGTCTGTCCCAGGCACAGATGAACACATCCGGACATTGCAAGTACGTGCCGAGCCTCCCCAGTCAACTTGCCGGGTCTAAGCACTTCCGGAGCGGAGTGCAGGTCCGGAATCTGACACAGAGGCTTCAAGCTGCCCTGAGCCGCGATTTCCCTCAGCAAATCCGGCCGGGCCAGCCAGCACGTGGAAGGAAGCCGAGCCAAGCTGCAGGGCCAAGGAGTTCCACTCATTTCGCACGAACCTCTGCTAAACAGTATGTAATACAAAGGTGTCAGATGCGGGCGGCAGAGGTGTGCATGCGAACTATGCAGGGGTTTTTTGTCTTTCGAACGAGCATTCCAACATTCGCTTCGTTGGAAATGGTTCAAAATCCACACAGAGAGTCGCAAAGCAGCGGCCATGGGCTCTCTAGGGCCCGCACTCTGTGTCCGACCTTGCGACGGTTTGCACGCACTGACATCACCGTCACAACAGCTCCCGATGATTTGCAGGAACTTGGGCCCGGGACTTGTCGTGGATGAGAACCTCGGCGCGGAGTCTCGAGAGGTTCTCTGAAATGCCGGCTTCAACAGCAAGAGCAAGCAAGCACAGTTGCATTTTTAGGCTCTTCACTCGTGCAGTTACAGCTAGACCGATGGTACGGCAAGGTACCACAAATGGCTGCAAGGTCTGCCTTCAAGATCTTTGCCCAAGGCCGGCCTCTCGTGCTGGACACATGTGATGCTGTTGCCATGGTCATCTGGACTCATTGAGTCGTCATCGTCAGAGGCTCTCCGAAATCGATTTGTTGTCCGGTCGCATCCGAGCCCTTCTTCTTTGAAGTCCTTCGCCCAGTGGCTGTGCCGCAGTCAGACCCATGTCGATGCCAGCTAGTTGGGGCAATTACTGCCAGTCATCTTCTTCGGGTTTCCCTGAGCATGGGCATAAACAAGTGCCACACCCGTGACAAGAGAACGCAAGCACTGTCTTTGAGGCGAGCAGCGAAGGTACCACATGGGCACATTCTCCCGACGTATGCAATTGCCCGACGCGGGCTCCTTGCGTTTGAGATGATGCATCCGGAGTTTGTTGTAACATGTCAGTGCCCCGGCCTTGACCCGGATATGATACATGCTGGGCCAGTCCCCATCGCTTGCAATTTCAGCTGAAATCCACTGGCCAAACATATCTCCGGGCCTGAGCACAGGACCGTGCAACATGCGATCTTCCGTGGGGATGCTCTTCCCGACTCTTCCCTTGCCACGCCAACCACAGCTGAGTACGTGTGTAATGTGATGGGGTCAGCTGTGGCTACCCTACTCGTGTCTTTCGCGACTGCATGTTTCGAGTATGCAGGACCAATTATTTACGGCGCCTGCTCAGCTTCTCGCAACAACTGCTTCAACTCTTTATCTCTGGCAGTCGTGCGGACATCTGCGGCATCAACCCAAACTCAAGCCTCACGACCTGCTGACACGGAGTCCAATCCAACGTCCACGACAGGGTCAGCATGAGTCACTCGTTAGTCGGCTGCACTACGGGCGGCCGCTGGTCCCTTGCCTACCTGCGCAAGAACAATGAAGCCGCGAAGGGGCTCAGCCACCAACACTTGGAGTTCTTCCTTACATGGGACAACACTGACAATACTACGGTTCTGGCTGCTCGCAATCTGACAAAACTTTATGTGCAATCACGGCACCCCAACCACGAAGTTTCGCTGGGCTTCAAGAACAGGACCTAAATCGCTCGAAATGCGCCGATGAGTTTCCCGAAAAAGGCACCCCGTTTTATGCTGCGTCATGCTGCCGCCTGCGACACAAGTTGAAAAGGTTTGCGAGGACCCAGCTCTTGCAGCACGAGTGGCGCAGTGTCGGCTCCACAGCCTCCACCCACCTGGAGCTAAGCGATCTGCTCCAAAACATCTGCACTTCATGTGATGCTGCAAACATCCAGGAATCTAGCAACACTCTAACAACCACCAGCATCCCACAACTGGCATAACAACTGCGCCGCGGCACAGGGACTCCTCGGCATTCACCAGCAAGCCAGCAGCGCTAGGCGACCTCGCTTCACAGTCAAGACTGTCCAGGCCTCCGACGGCATTACACGAAATGCCAACAAGCAGCGCGAGTGGAGGTGCCACTTGTTGTGGGCAAAGTCGGAGCCAGGACCCCTGTCAGTCTCCGATCTCAAGCATGCATAGAGGGCATAGAGATCCCTGTGAACCCTAACATCAGGTAGCAATCGAATCTCAACACAAGCGCAGTGGTGGGCAGTGTGTAGGCCTCCTTGCGGGCTAGAAAACGCATCCCCAGACGCAAGCAGCCGACGGCCATGTGTTCCGAGCCAGGGCCCTGCCAACAGGAATCGAGGAACAATAATGGTATGAAGGTGTGTACATATATTACGTATATATATATATATATACTTATATATATATATATACATATATATATATATATTCATTTATTTATTTATTATTTATTTATTATACTAACACATGTATATATATATATAGAGAGAGAATACCGATTATACTAACACATGTATGTGTATATATATATATATGTATATATGTAGATACGTAAATATTCACTTTGTGTGTGTGTGTGTTCGTGTGACAGTGTGCGTGTGTGCGTGTGTGCATGTGTGTGTGTGTGGGGGGGGGGGGTGCGCACGTGTGCGCGTCTGTCGTGTATCTATCTGCTTGTCTTGTCTTGTTTTGTCCTGTCCTCTCCTGGGCTGTCCTGTCCTGTCTCTGTTCTGTCTGTGTGCACTGTAATTTTCGCAGCTCCTTTTTGCAAATGATTGCAGAGGCACACCGCGGGCCAACTCAATGGTTCTGGCACTGGCGCCGTATACGCCACGGGAAGGCCCTGGCGATGCGGCAGGCTGGCACCCTTTGCGCCAGCGATGCTCTTACGTGGATGTCCTTTGTCAGCCGCCGAAACGAGAGTCTTTGGCCCCCGAGCTGAGGCGAGGTCCGAAGGGAGCGAGTTGCGAGAAGGCGGACAATCTTCCCGCACGACAGCTGAGAAGTGTCCCGAGTCTGGCAGCCGCGGGCCAAAGAAGATGCCATGATTGGGCAGACATGTCGAGAGTCGTCGACATATGCAGAAGCTTTACGTTGACATTGCAGTCATTACATGCCCTCACAGGCTCATCATCGGTGGTTCAGGGATCACCATTAGGGCAGTTCATGCAGTTCTCTTAAGCTGGGTGTCCCGTGCCTTTCTTACCAAGGCCTGCTGGCTGGCGACCGCATACCTGCAGAGAGAGAGAGAGAGAAGGGATTATAGAGACCTTACAATAACCAAAAGAGGGCTTGGGGGGTTTCGGCGCGGCATAATTATGTTAAGGAGCCCTGGGGAATTCTGTTGAATTGGTAATTCGGGATCACGACACCAGAGCGCAAACGCCATCGACTCATTTGCATCCGAACAAGTCTCAGCGAGGGTCGGGTCTCGGCGTTGGTCGTGAGTTTGGTGGACGCTGTGCGGGAATGTTATTGCGAAAGCAAAACTCTCCAGCAAATGCAATCAAGAAACATTCTTTCCGCACCTGACACACGGCCGACATCTTCTCAGCGGCAGCATTCATTCCCACAATTGCTCCCAATGCGTTTTGCTGATTCGGCGCACGCTCGCCAGATGTGTGCATGTAAAAAGTTGGGCGGGATCCTGGACAAGCCTGAGCCTCATGCTTACGCAGGGCCCTTGACAATTACAATCCGGTTTGGGTCCTTATTTCTTAAACCCGAAACCCTAAGATTTCTTAGAATGAGGGACCCCAAGGGGATTCTGCATTGTTACAGTAAAAGCTCATCCCTCTGTCCGCAAGTAGGCCTGAAGCTGGCCCAAGCAAGCGCGGAGCAGTGAAGTCCTGAGGAGGCATGACAGGGGTTTAGGGTTTAGGGTTTTTTCCCACCCGCCAGGGTTTAAGGTTTAGGGTTTAGGGTTTAGGGCTTTCCACTTGGCCCGGAGTTGGAGCAAGCAGCCCTTTTACACAGGCCTGATTGGAGCTCGCCCGGCCAATTTCCCTCGCAGCACATCGCACTCCCTTAACCCGAAACCCTACGTACTAATAGGCCCCTTAGAACCAAAGTCAAACATCGTTAGTCCCTCTTATCAGGACGCTTATGATTTTTCCCACCCGCCCAGCTGACAAAGTCGCACCACAGGGATGTTTACCATTAGTCCCAAACACCACTGAATGAAAGTGCCCTTAACATGAATCAAAAAGGCCCCTGAGCTCCTCCAACTCTTTGGCTGCACGGAGCCGCTCGGCTTCCATAGCGGCGAGCGCATCGAAGTCGAAGCTACACTGTCGTCGAATCGGTCAGGTAATCGTACTGGTAATGGGACTAGGAATGTAGTACTAGTCTTAGTAGTTGATAGTTAATGGCCACGGGTATCGTACTAGCATAGAAATAGATCAGCGAATGTAGTAGTACTATAGCAATGAACATGGCAGTGGCCAAAAGTTTGGAATTCGCGGTTTCGGGGAATCAGGCCCGTGAATCTAAACTGGACAGAGTGGGGGTCTTGGCCAATGGAGCTGCAGCTGGTAAGCATGCGTGGAAACTCTAGCAGCCCTACAGATGAGATGAGCAGCATTGGTCCCTGAGGCTCAAACCACAAAAGGGCCTTCTGGTACACCAATCTCGCGAATGCGGAGTGGTCCAAACCTTTGCGTCACAGCTCACCTCACTGCATTGCTACTGCCCATCCACCCTCATGATAGTGGAGTCAGCCCACTGACATCTGCGAGCTATGGTCGATGCTCTGTCTCAATGGTCTCCCACGGCCTCGGAGCTGCTCATAATATAATACAGTATGGTATGATATACTTCGTTATAATATAATCTTGTAGAGTATATGATAAAGCATCATCTAACATAACAAAATGGACTGCTAAATTCATTTCGGCTGCGGTAGTGGCTCGGATGAAATGGCGCTTGCCGCCTAGGCGGGCAAAGAGAGCCTGCATCCGACTGCATTTTGTCCCTGTCCCGCGGTAAGGAGACGGCCAGCCACAGCCACGCACATCCCCAAGACCACGCTGGATGTGCCACGAAACGGCGGCTTTTCATGTTGCAGATGTTGCCGAGGATTTATGCGAGCTGTCTTTGCTACGAGTTACTTCTGGGGCGATGACATGTCGATACCTCTTTGCACGATGAACAAACACATGACCCCGCAATATGTTAAAGCCTCAGGCCACAAAAAGTGTGCAGGAAGTAATGCGGACATGGCGACGGGTCAATAGAAAGCGGCACTCAGCGGGCCAAGCGCTTCGGCATACAAGGCTTGACGGCGCGACATGTCGTGCTCGTCATCAACGGAGGCTCTGAACAGTTAGGGTTTGGGGCAGTTGGGGGTTTCGGGCTTAGGGTTTGTAGGGTTTAGAGACAAACTATGGCTCACTGCAGCCTGCGCTAGGTGAAGATGTCGTAGACGAAGCCGGCTTGGATTGACCTGACCGGGCTCTGCGACTGCCGAGCTCCTTCTGCTTTCAGCACTTTGCTCCACGTGTTGCAATTTGAGGAACAGGCTTCTTTCGGAAGAGGCCTCAAGACAGGGAAAGCCAGCATCAATCCAGCATTTCAGTGGCATTCGCAACGCATTCTTGCCTCAGGACGTGCACTTGCCGCACCTGGCGCCTTGCAACTAAAAGCATGCTGCGGCGCTCTTGGTCGCACCGCTGAAAGTCATATCGGCTATAGACTTTCTGCGCACGCTTGCAGCATTAAGCTAGCAGCAAAGGGCCGGAACTTGGGCATCCTGGGCCGCCAGAAGCATCCACAACCATAAACATATACATACATAAATATATATATATATATATAGGTATGTATGTGTGTATATGCATATATACGTCTACATATACATATATATATATATATGAATATATATATATATATACACCTGTATGCATGTATTTATGTATTTATGTATGTATGTATGTATTCTGCATGCTTGATTGCTTATATGTTAAGTAAATACATACACAACTGCGCTCCCCGGGCCCGGGCGCTGCACGCCGCGCAGCTTGCGGATCTGCAAATCGCAAGCTGAAGCGGCCACAAAAAGCTGTGCTTTTTTTGCCTCCCACCTAGTTAGGACAAAGCCCGCAATGCAGCACCCGGTATAGGGTTTAGGGCTCTTTTTTTAGGCTTTATAAGGGCAAATATCAGAAAGCTTCCTGCCTGCCGGTTGAGAAGGCATGTTCCGATGAATGAAGTCCCACTGACTTTCACTGCCTCGCAGGCTCCCATCTAATTATGCCGTTGAAAACGTGCTGCACAGCACAACCAAAAGGATGCAAACTATGCTTGGGGCCTTCGCTGTCCGTGGATTCTAGGTCCTCATCACTGTCGAACAACCTTTGGTCCAAATGATGAATGCCGCATGCTCTTAATAATTAGCTTAGGGCTTGGAGGGTGGCATATTATACTATAACCATAATAAGGAACCCCCAAAATAGTAATGCTAATTATTTAGACCCCTATATTACTATAGTCCACAAGATCTCGTTTAGTTGCAGCACATGGATCTGCAGTTGCCATGCCGGGAAGTGCACGGTGATACTGGGGATCCAACGAATCGTTCGTGTAGTCCTCAGTGGCACCTTCCGAGCAAATTGATGCTAGAACATTCCATCTTCTTGACTCAAATTCTTGCACGCTCACGAACCATGTAGAACTTCTCTTGCATGCGTCCAAATGCATGCGAACATCTAACTAGCCCTCCTTCTCGCCACTAGGAAGCAAGGGAAGTCGGAGTGGAGGCAGGGAATGAAAGGATTTCTCGTGCTTCTCGGCAGCATTGCATCAGGGAAGAAAAGTGACATAACTCAGCCGCTCAAGAGATACCAACTTCACACACAAGGCATCCAGCTCGCATCTCCTAAGCTTCACACCCGGATCGTTCTCAAACGAATGAAGAAGCCTGTGATGTCTACTGTTTTTTAATGTGATGTGATACCCCCAAGCGAAGATGAGCTCCTTTAACAAGTGCACGTAGGAAAAGAGAACCCTGGGCATCAAGAACTGTGTGATGCCGGTATTCCTCCTTCCGTTTCAAGATGCTGAAGAAGACCATGATCTACTAACATGCACTTTAACAAGCTGTACGCACTAACTGATACCATAATGACATAATGAGCCATATGCCAATGCTGCAAAGTCAGGTTGCAACAAGGCCAACATCCGTGCGAGCTGCTGGGTTTGTTCAAGCCCCGTGCTTCAAGACGTCAAGATCCTATTATTTCCACCCTCACACTATACCTTGAACATGAGGATACCTGCTTTTTGAAGTTCAAGGTTGGCTAATTGGGCGTTATGGCACCGAAATGACGATTCATTCGTTGGCCTCGCCACAGATGCGCTTGGCAGCGCGGCCGCCAAAATCCTGGGCCTAGCACCCGTTGATCGAGATCTCTGAATCGGCGTTTGCAGTACGGGATTTTTTCGGGGGGCGGGCTTTCGGATCAAGAAATTCGGGCTTCGAGTTCGACTCTCACAACTTGGGTGGACTGGCGAGCCTGCCGACACGGCAAGATAAATGAATCATGCACTTCAACCACAGGAACGGACAGCTCTCGGATTTGCTGACTCGGGGTAGATCATCGGGAAAAAGGGCAACAATCCAGGAGTATCATCAAAGTCCCATGACCTTAGGTCCTTTTTTTCCCCTCCTACTCTTCAAGGAATAAGTTCTTAGGTTTTGGGATTCTCGCAGCTCGGACTCTCCCGGGCGAGGCCGGGGTTGTAGAGTTTTTGGACCCCCTCACTTGGACGGCACCAGGCGAGGTGCATCATGTCGGAAGGTCAGGGGCCTACAGTAGGGACACCTGTGGCTATGACTTTGTTTGTGGGGCCATGCTGCGATTAGATCATGGCTTCTGGGCACAGAAATTCAGTGGGGGAGGGAGTCTTGTCATGACTTTGTGCCATAATAAAACTGACGAAACACCTATACATCGTTGTGGCTCCAAAAGTTGTAAAGGAGTGCTAACCCCAAGTCAAGGCCGGGCTGAAGCTGCTGCGCCATGTCGAAGGGGTTTTCGGATGAGTTCTTTTGATTTGGGAAGAGAGGTGTGCCATGGAGTGGGCGAAGATCAAGGGTTGTGGGGCTGAGAAACCTCCGCTGCTCGCATGTGTATCGGGTGCTTCTGTAAATGCCCTGAATCAGCATCCGCTCTCGGATGGTGTGTGCTTCTACTCCCTGCTGTGCTTTAATTTTCCTGGCAACAATCGCAAATTGTCGCGGGACCTCGGTGTTTCGAGTGACTTGTTCTTGGAACCACGTCCAAACAAGCGCTTATGTACAGCTGTGGCGACATGGGGTTTGGTGCAAATTGAGCTCATGTGCTTCGATCTTTCCGCGCACTGTGTTCGTGGCTACTTTCGGAATGGCGTTTGGCCCGAGTTTTCTCCCGACTTATCTGACTAGCGGACGAAGACGTTCTCGATTGTAAACCAACATAAGTCCCGACATTCACTTGCGGGTGATTACTATTATTGAATATAACTATTGGTTTTGTTAGCATGGCTTTAGTATTCGCATTTACCCACACAGTGTGATATCACAAACTATTATGGGGTTCTTCTGTTGAGAGTAAAGAGTGCATTGATTGTGCCCGCCGCGCCTCCAAAAGGAGCTCCCCACATCCTATAGTCCTATAGTTTACAACAAATGCTGCAAACCAAGTCCCCGCATCTGTTATTTTACACAGGATGCTCGCAGTGCGCGCCTCCCGCGCAGTGCGGCGCATAGTTTTCGTGTACGTCTTATTCTTCTTTGACTATACAGATTACAGGACATTCGTGTGGTGGCTCCGTCCAGCGTAACGAATACAGTACTATATTTACTATATTGAGTCTACATTGACCGCTCTCTGCTCTCGCAAAGTCGCAAACCGTAAATTGCAGCATGAGTTGGGGAAACGATTCCGGGTCTCGCAAGCTATGTAAGGTGTGGAAGCATGAGTCTCGTGCCTCCGAAACGTGCCAGTATTTGGGGGAAAACAGTTTCGCAGTGGTCCTCGTTCCGCGAGTACGTGGGCAAAAGATGGTAAAAGCACTCACGCCGTGAGCCCACGATCCCGCCAGCACTTCGGGGAAGGCACATACGGGGCGTGGTGCTCGAGGCGCAAGTACTTGTGGGAAAGCAGAGAAGGGAAGAAACTTCAGACTCAATTTCGCGCCCGTAGGGTTTTAGGGTCTGCAGGATCGCAACCCGTCTCACTGGAAGAGTGCTACTTGTAGATCCTGAACCGCGCCGATCCGCCTTCGTACACTATCTTCTTGCGGATCGCACAGCTTCGTAAACTAGGCTCCCTGCCTGGCTTCTCGTCCCGGGCCGGGCGACGTGCCTTCTTTCTTAGTTGCAGGGCTTTGGACTTTGAGACAGGACCGCTGCAAACTAGTGCAACTACACCCTGGCCTGTGCAGCAGGTATCTTTCCACCTCAGCGCAAGCGTTTTCGGGTCTCAGTTGAGTCCGCCCAATACATACGTCCTTAGTGGACGACGAGAGACGGGAAGCCAGTGCAGCACCGTGCATGACCGTCTCTTCTGTTTGAGCTCGCGGCCACGCAGGTTCTGAGAGGCTTCTTTGCTGCCGCTGCCGCTGGCCTGTCCTTCGACAAGGCCGTCTGACAGAGTGTAACTAACATCTCCAACACCCATGAATCAGGAACGTCCACAAACCTGCAATGCCTGCATGGAACCAAAGCAAATACAATGTGCTGACAATGGTTCTTTCATGTATCAAGGCATTTTGTGGCGAACACCAAGCAATCAGCCTCGCATGGAATGTCCGCGAAGGGCATCGAGCTGTGAGAGCGTGGCTCGGGCCTCATTCTCAGGAGATGGATTGTGACGTCAAGGTGCGTTTCTGTGGTGTTTTCAAGCGAAAAAGCACAGCATATTGCATCTCATCACGAAGACTGGGTGCTCAGCATGGGCCAACAGCTCGTCTAAGGCGTCAGTGACATCCTCGGCATCCACCCGCACATCCACCAGAATGCAAATGCAAGCATCTCACAAAGAAGTCCGCACAAGCGCGGCCAAGATCGCTGCTGAGCTCTGGGGCAGGCGAGATCCCTTGCCAGCAAAAGACCTCGCGACGCAGCCGCTAGCATCATCAGGTGTCGTGCTTCCACCGTTAGCTCTTCTGGCCAAGCTGGGCCTTGCCCGCGTCTCGGAAGGGCTCGAGCCTCAGGGGATCTGAAGGGCGATTGCATGGCAAGAAGCGCACCCTGCATGGTGGGGAAACAGACTGCATATGATTCTGCATCATGACTGCACACACCCTGCCGGACCCAGCCGCAGTCCCATGCTATGAGGCAGGATAGACTTGTGTCGCCACACTTTGGGCTTCCGACTTGTACTTCCCTGTCCGAGGGCAGCGCCTGGTGGCAAGCAGAGAGATTAACGATTCCTCTCCTGAAAAATCTAAAGCCTTCGACCTTTCGAGGTAACATAGACTACAGTAGTCGCCCGCCTGTGCCATGTACTCCTCCGAAACGCAGCCTGCATGCAGCGGTGCGTGTTCAGCCCGAGTCAAAAACACAGCGCGGGGAAACATCATGCACGTCGGAAAGATGCCATTGACGCTGACAGGCATGCTAGCGATATCTAGCGATGCTCGCGCATCCAACATCCGTCTCGTCTTCATGGCGTTCTTTGCTGAGCCTCGTCCCACCGTGCTGCGCAAACCTAGGTCAAGCAGCTGGCTCCTTCAATGCATCCACATTTGCTCTTATATATTGCGGCTGTCCGAACTTGCCGTAGCACTCTGTCTGGAGATTGAAAAACAGCGGCCCCAGGATTTCACTCCACGGAGTGCAGCTTCGTCATTGTGTTCGTCATTGTTGTTGTATGCTGTGTCTGTTACAGCTGTTGCCAGATCCAAACCTATAGTCTCCAAAGTCGGAGTGCTCAAGAAAGTAGAGTTTGTCCTGAGACCTTTCAGACTTTCAGAACTTTCAAGCTCCCCCTCTTGAGATCTCGGGAAAGCGTAGCATAACTCTGCGGACGAAGTTTCCTGATCCTTTCAATAGTGGCTTCCCGTGACTGGTGCCTGGGAGAAATGACTGATTGGCCAATGCTAGTTGCATGGTCGGTGAAGCCGGAGCTTGGATAGCTCCGTACGAGCATCCAGTGCAAAGTAGCAGAACAGTTTTTCGACACTCACAGTCGGGCAAGCCTGGCAAGGTCTGTAGCGATACTGGTCCGACGATGAAACAGCAAGGAGGCTCTCGACACCACAGTACATATGACTGAGCATCACGTTGTCAGGGAGGGCTCGTAACATGCCAGAAACAGCTACCCAAGCATAGAAATCAGCCCATCTGACATCAGACCTTCACCACAGCAAAGAACCTATACCCAACCCAAGACCGGTTTAGGGCCTACGGTTCCTAAACCCTAAACCCTAACCCTGCCGGCTTTGTGCAATGCAAGCA
This sequence comes from Symbiodinium sp. CCMP2456, assembly GCA_905221635.1. NCBI lineage: Eukaryota > Dinophyceae > Suessiales > Symbiodiniaceae > Symbiodinium > Symbiodinium sp. CCMP2456. The sequence continues at coordinate 13,877 of CAJNDV010000447.1, forward strand.
ATGCATCACCAAACGCATACTGCTACGATCTGCTGAGGACCATGGCCAGCTGCCGCGCCGATGGTCCAAAGGAGGACGGCCAGAGGTCATCAACACCTTTAGGGTTTAGGGTTTCGACTCTCACACTCGCACAAGGCCGGCAAGGCTCCGCATGGTTTAGGGTTTAGGGTTTGGGGTGTCCCTTTTTTTACCCACGGCCATGAACCCCTAAATCATGGCTGCCCTGAGTCCTTATGAGGGGCTGCAGTGCATGTGCCGCCACGCTTAGTTTGCTGCATGTTGCATCCAGGATCCAGGCAGAGCGCCGGCTTTGTAAACACACCAACTTCTGTCCTATATAAGTCCTGAACGCCTTTTTTGAATCCGGGCTGTGAAGTTCTGGCCGGAAAGGTGCAGCAAACCTTCGAACCTGGCACTCATGGCTACGCTCGAAAGCCTTGCGAACCCATGCGTCTGAAATTTCTTCGCGCAGCAGGACAATAGAACGAAATCTCATGAAAGCAGTATGAAGATCAAATAGAACAGGTCTGTAAGCGTCGACAAACGTGCTTCATGAGCCCCATTTTTGCCACAGACTTGTACGTTCTCGCCTGAACCCCCCTACAAACCCCAAACTTAGGTTGCACTCGTGGCTACAAATTCACACATCCCAAACCCTAAACTCCCAAACCTGAACCCCTCGCCTCCGCGCGGTCAGCACTGCTCCCGGCTCGCTCTCGGCCACCATGGCCTCAGGGGGCTGACACGGCTAACATCGGCTTAAACCTTTTTGAGGGTTTAGGAAGGGATCCCGGCCGGGATTCCCTTTGAAAGACAGTTTTCCTGTTACAAGGTTCAGATGAAGTATAGGGTGTTTTTGAAGACTCTGGGATCTAGTTTTTAGTATATCACTGACCTCTGAGGCGTTTCCCTTCCTTCTCTCCCCTGGTTGACTTGACACTGCTGGCTTGGCCGCGGGCTCTGCCCTGTTGGCAGTGCGCAACGCGCCGTTCCAAGCTGCAGCCGAGCGACGGCAGAGAAATGCTGTCAACACATTGAAAGGCGTTCCGTTCAGCGTGTTTATAGCGTGGTGAGAGCCGTGACCGGACGAAGTGACACGTCCTGGGATGAGCACAGAGCTTGGCCAAGGAGCAGCCTTTTTGTCAGCTGACGAAAAGTCTCGATGGTCTGTAGTCGGTCAAGGTGAAGGTGAAGGATTCCCAGCCTGGCTCAGGAAACTTTGTTCCCGGACCTTTAACCCCTTCTCCAGACAGATACGGAGCGACCGACTTGGGTGAAACTTCACGGCCAGTCTTCAGAAATCTTCGAGAAGCCCCGACGCTTCCATCCAGCCCGTTTTATCCCTTCTTGATGTAAGCCCTGGGCTCAAGACTTACCAGGAGCAGGGCCGTTATCATTTGATTCTCGAGGCATCCTTTGCTGAACATGGGGACTGATCCACGCCTTTCGGACTTGTTAGCTGGTGTCCAGGTAGACTTCTTGGCGCAGGTTACAGCTCGGGATGCTCGTGCAGCCACTCTGCTTGCGCCTTTGGCATTAGGAGGCTTGTCGTTGTGTAGGCGTTTTTGAGAACGGGGCGATCCTGACGCTTTATGGTGTACAGTATACAGGGCTGGTTGGCGCGACGCATCCGTCGCCATCGCCACGGCTTACTGGCACGGTGGTGATTCCGAAAAGGCCCCCCGACGGCACATTCTTTCAGAGGTCTGCGCTAGATGTCTTTGGGCTGTCAGGCACCTGCCTGGCAGTCTCCGACTGTAAATACTTGGCCTGTGCTGCCTTGAGCGAGCACTTTGATACGTTGGTGGCAGGAGACATAGCTGATCCCGGCACGCGTTTGCAGTTGCATCAGGTGCAGCCACAACACTGCAGCATGCTCGGGGCGAGCTTGCTTCGACTTGGATCCTCCTTCGCATGCTCTGGGTTTGCTTCGGGGAATTCAGCCGTTCTGCAAGTGGCCTGGCAGACACACTCATGCGCAGTGGTCTTTGAGTGCAACCTGAAGGCTTGCTTCCCAGTGTTGTCGCTCTTATGCAGTGTTTGTGAAACTTCCCGAGGTAGATCTGTGTTACATCAAGGGTCAGAGATAACCCTTAACAGTCTACTGTTCATGCATGTTGAAAAGAAAAAAAACATCGTGGCGGCCTGCCGTAGTAAATTCGCAACCAAAATTGGCTGACCACGGTCTGGATCCATATGTATGAGTCATCCAGAGTCAATGTCTTGTTGCGCGCCGCTGCCACACCCGTTTCAAGTAAACACCCGCGACGCCTCCTTTAAGGCAACATCCAGATTGAGTCTGGTAGGACCTCTCTCAAACCTCGCAAGCAATGCAGGCAAAACCATCACGGATCGTGTGAATGTCACTGCTTCAACACAAAAACATCATGCCGTTGCAGCACCGGGCTTCACGATTTTGTGCTCTTTCGCGATAAAAACCTGTACAAGTTGGTCTGTGCATTTTAGCACCGGCACGGCCAGGAGCTCATCCGCACCGCAACTTCGGAGAATGCCCAGCTTCAAGGGATGTCATTATGCACCCGAAGCATTATAATGCCAAAGTTGCTTGATGAAAATCACTTGGCCTTGGTGGGATCTGCTGTGCCCCGCCACGGCCTAAGCCTTTCGCCTTACAGGCCGAGCATGCCAGATAATGGGGAATGGGGAATAGCAAATAGATCATGAGTAGAAAACAAATGGTAGATAACATGTGTAGAATGGTATATACTGTGTGTTGTACAAGAGAATGATTTTTATATGCTAGATGATGTATGATACTCTCCATGCACCGCTGAATTATAGGAGGGCTGGCAACTCCCTGGCGAGCAGACATGTCGTCGAAGCCGAGTCTGTCCTCTTGAGATCTTGTGGGGCCTCGCGAAGGCACGTCCATCCCGACCGGGTTATCCATGCGCACCGCCCTACAACAAAAGGTGGCAGATCAGCCGATCCGCCGCCTCATTTCAGCTCACAGCTATGCCCTGGCAAAGTGCTACATGAAGGAGATGCAGCATTTTCAAGTCACGATCGTGAGCGGACTTGACTGGATCACAACACCCTCGGCAATCCAAATATTAAAAAAAAGGTGCCGCAGCCAAACTGCTGTCCAGTGCACCAAGGAAAGCCTTAACTCCAAGCTGTCAGTTCAGAAAAGCCATGATTATGAGGCGATCTAAAACGGAGAATAGTTCTAGGCTGGTCGTTGCTCAGACCTACTCCAGCAGACTGTGACGAAAGTCTGTTAAGGATCAAGACCATATGTATGGTATCTGCAATAAATACATGACTGAAGCCCGTCCGCTGGAATGCGGGTGCTCTCCCTGCCACGGCTGAGACAATGACCAGAACCGTCTGACACCTGTGGCTCCACTCTCATCAGTAACCTCGTAGCCCTTTGTCTGAAAGTATGCGCCACTGGCCACGCTGCGCTGAGAAACATCACTCCTTGCTGGCCAGCTTGAAGCAGCGATTGCTGAGATCAGCCATCTTCTTGATGAAGGCCGCTTTGTCAAAGCTAAAGCTGACAGGGTCAGCCGTGTCGATGCTCCCCATCTGCTGACACATCCAGTTGCAGACTTCATATGGGATCTGGTAGGAGCCGGCAAGTTTGTCTCTAGTCAAGAAGCCAGCACCGTCCAGGTCGAGCAAGTCAAAAGCTCTGTCCCAGAGCCTCCAAGAAGCCTCCGGGACCGGCAGCTTGAGGAAGGACTTGACTGTCGCTATTGGAGCCTTCTCGTAGGCAAAGAGAGCCTCTTTCTGAGCTAGGACTTCTTCTTCCCTGGTGAGTTGCAGGGCCAAGAACTCGCCGACAACGCTGTCCACGGCTGGGTTGCCTTCCTTCGGGCGGTATTCGCTGGGGCACATCGTGGCTATGAAATCATCTTTGGCCTGCGATGGCTTCCCAGATTTGCCATAATCCATGATCATCTCTTGGCGAATGGGTAAAGGCAACACTGGGCGAGCGACAAAGTGCGCATGATCTCGCACCAACTGACGAGTCCGATCAACCTGCCCTCGCAGTCCTTCGAGCTGGTCCAACTCCTGGCATGTGAGGAGGTACGGTTTACCTTTAGTCTCCATTGTACTTCCCTTTTTTTGTTATCTTATAGGATCCTAGGTATATACAGATATACGCATCTAAACTTGGTTAAACCGAAAAGAACTTCAATGGAGTCTATAGGCAAAGGGTGGTGTGTTTTGTTGCGTCCCACCGTGCTAGGACGAACCTACAGCGCAAATCGCATAACCGAACTTTCCTGTCCAGAGCAGTACGTATAATTCGTATTCGGATTCAGGGCTTAGGGCAGTTTCGGCTTTGATAGGAGCTCATATCATAGGAGCAATGCAAAGCGGCAAATCCAGGTCCTTGAGCCAGCTCTGAAACATTCGGAGATGCCGCGCGGAGGCACGAGGACTGATCTTCTTCAGGAAGGAAGCGAGGCTAAACTTCGCGCCATTCCTAGGATGGCCCCGTGAAGCCTCTGACGAATATAGTCTTCATAAGGACCTGTGTAAGCCCTACAAGGGAACGAGTAAAACATCCCAGTGGCTTGCCTAGATTCTGCCAGAGTGTTTCCATATCTTCCAGCGCTGGCCATAGCTTCGCGATCCAGAACTCTGCATCTATCGTCGTGTCCAAGACCTGCTCCGCTTCGGCATGGGAGATGTCGAAGTGGCGGGACGATGCGCAATAGCGAAAGAGATCTCGGACAACTCTGATTTGACTTCGACGTAGAAATCCAGAATCTAGCGAGGCGGCCGTCTCCATTGGCGGATTTACAGGGGCCGTATGGGACAAGCGAAACTTGCGCTCTTCGTTTTCGAAAATCTCTGGATCATCATCAAGGCCTCTTGCAGAAAATCGCTCCAGGAACAGTGCAAAAGGAACCGAGAGGGGATCTCCCCCCAGCCCCAGAAACCAGTTCTCAATCGCGGGAAGAGGTGCTGATCCAGCTTCCAACTTGGACCTCTGCTCCTCTGACTCTGCCTTGCTCAGCGCATCGTCTAAGATCCTTTGGAAAATCTGCTTTCCTGGGTTCGAATGCAAAAAAAGCCCCCACAAAAGGATAAAAAACACTGCTCTTTGAAAGCTTTCCCACAGCGCTGCTGGGTCTCCCAAGTTCTGCCTGCTTGAACACCCCGACAGGTTTGCGATGCCGAACATACATTCCACGCCATAGAGGAAGGAGGAGATCATGGCGGTGAACTCCGGCAGCTCAAAGGTTCGACTGTCGTTCTCGTCGAAGACACCGACGAGGAAGCGAATCTTTTGCTTCTTGGAGATAGTGCTGGACATGGCGATGGCCGCAGTCAGGAAGGCGGGGATTGATACTCTCACCTTCCGATACTCCGATGCTGCGCGAGTCTGTTGCAGCTTCATGTAGCCGGCTGGGTCGAAGGTTCTGATCCACTCCAGAACTTTGGGCCTGGGTAACTCGAGGTCGAATCAACAGCAACTCCGACTTCTGTGGACAACTAAGGTTCACGCATTGGCACGGCAAGCAGCTCTTGAAATTGGTATGCATCCATGACTACCGGGGCATGGCCGGGATTCCAGCCACCACAAGCCTGCCAGCGGTTGTACACCTCCACCCAGCTCTGCAGCGAGCGCAAGGAAATTGACCTGCAATCGGCTGTAGGCATGGTTGTCAGAATTCGTCCCCAGGAGTCTTGCAGCCAGTCCAGCTGCGGCTCCTGCAAGAAGCTGCAGCTCACACTCTGCTGCACGAACGCAGGAGCACTGCGCACACCCCTTCATGCAGCGTAAGCAGCTAAATTGACACACGGCAGGACTATGCTTTGAGTATCTGTGGCGCCTCTTCCCGGATTGCGCATGCCACTTCCTCCAGCGTGTCCGCCGCGAAGGACAGTCTCCTGCGAAGCTGATGTTGCCTTGCAGAAGACGCAGACCGGGTGGTGTCCACCTCCGCAGCGGTCCGCATAGATTTCTTGGAAGCTGCGGGCAAGCCAGTTTCCGCACTACTCACCGTGGCAGCCTTTCCCGGACGCTGGCCAGACATGCTGCCAGGCCTGCAGTGGGGGCTTTACAGTCGCCACAGAGTCACAGGGTTAATTGGAATTCTGGATACGTTCTATTAAATTAATCAGATGGCCTCCGGCTCTCTTGCCTCCAACCCGGACTCCGTGTGCCGCTTGCCATGCTGCTTGCTGGTCTTGGCCTCTGCGCTGACCTTGACTGCGAGCAGCATGACTCCGGTCTCGCCTTGGATTCGGTGGTCGCGGTGAGATCTTCACCCACCAGCGGCAGGTCTTGCAAGCCATCCTCTGTAACTGCTTCATGCTTGCAGGCCATGTCGGCTTTCCCGGTCGTGGCGTTCAGGCCATCAAGAATCGTCTTTGTCCTCATGGCCCTGGGTGCCCTGGGTGTGTTTGGCAGCGACATAAGTGCAGAAATCTTGCTCGAGACATCCGCCTTGGTATAATGGCGCCCTCGGAAGCCAGGACGCGCCAGCGCCAGGGGCATGGCCGAAATTGCGAAAGCACCGCCCACTTGGGCTTTGGCTTGCTAGACTCCTAGACGTGATAAATGCGACACTGAAGTCTCCGATCAGCCGCACGACTGCCACACCTCCTCCACCACATGTGCCACAGCTGCGGGGGTTGCATGATACTAGAAGAATCGCAAAATGCACCGGCAAGCAATGACTGAGTCGTGCCTCTCTCCCGGTGAATTACCATACACCACAAGGCAGACAGAGTCCCTGGCCACGCCCTGCCTCGACTTCGGGTAGGGGGCTCTGCTATGGCGCCTGGACAAGCACTTGCCGCCTAGCAAACCTCAAGCTGCTTTGCTGGCGGCCCCCGGTTCCCTCGGCAGCGTGCCGGCGGCGTGCTTTTTCTCATTGTCAGATTCCGGTGCGCAGGCAAAAAAAGTCATCGAGCTCCTGATGTCACCTCGGGCCGGGCCACATGCCTGATTGTGGGAAGGGCTGTGACTGGCAAGCATCTGCCTGGAAGACCAATCGCAACTGCCTCTTGGCATTGCGAAAGTGAAGAGCTCGAATCAGTAAAATGTCTGTAGTCGGACTGGTTCTGGCTTGGACACTCCATCCTATCGGAGAGAAAACTGAACAGAGTCGGCAGACCGATTAACGGGGTGCCTTCCTGCTCACTGCTAGCCACCATCGTCTGGCACGGCTGGAGCCGGCCAGACTTTGCATATCGAGGAGCTGGTTTCGATGTTTCTGGATGAGATTCGAAACTAGGCCCACAGATCTCACAGACCGGAACGGCCGAGAGTTACTAAAACATCAAAACCGAAGCCCTGCCTCCGCAGGTGCCTTGCCCGCATGCGGGTGCGGTACCATGTCAGAGGCCTCCTCGAGCTTTATAAGAATGATTCAAAGAGTCGCGAGCAACTAAAAATGATAGCTGCTCGTTCGACTCGCTGCAACTGTGTTCGCCAGCTTCCTGAAGATTCTGCTGTGAGCAGACTTGCCAAGTGCGAGGCCAGTAGAATAATATGCATCTCATCACCACGTACATATTGTATGGGTACTGCCCCGACCCATTAACAGTTTTAAGCCAGCGGTACAACTGGAGCCCTGCATACCTGTAACATGATTATCACCAAGCTGTAAATGAGTAGGGGCAGTGTCCAAATTGTTTAGAAGCTGTAGCGCACAGCGAAAGCAAAAAGAACATCTATTCGGCGAAAATCGAGCTGATGGCTCGAACTACATGACATAGACAACAAAACTTTTCCCCGTTCTAAGATTCATCTTTGTTGCAGCCTTTTCAACTGGACTTGTTCATGTCAGCACCCCACTTTTCAGTTTCCCTAAACCCTGAGCCCAGTATTTCAAGTTTCAGTGGCTGCAAAGCCTGCACTGCTTCAGCGTCGCCTTGCGTGGTCGGCAGTTGCCGACGTCAATCATTTTCTGCAGGAACTCCTCTTTAGAGAACCCATCACGAGGGCCACCTAAGCCAGTTCCACCGATGTTCCTGCACATGTAGTCGCACACCTCAATGGGCAGGAGCTGGGAACCAGCCAACTTCGCAAACGTAAGACTCCAAGTGCCATCAACATCAAGAAGATCGAATACCCGTATCCATAAATTCCAGGCTGTGTCAGACACCGGCGGCTTGAGAAAAGACATTCTGGTGGTAACGAGGCTCTGCTCTTCAACAAACATGGCTTCCTTCTCTGCTAGGGCCTTTTCCTGCTGTGCTAGCTGCATCGTCAGGAAATCACCAACGACCTGTTCCACTTCCTGGTTCCCCTGCTTCGGGCGGTAGTCCTTGGGGCATACGGCCATGACAAAGTCATCAAGGCCCATCTGCCCGGACTGGAAAAGCCGCTTTCGCACCGGGGAAGACTCTGCCGCCTGCCTCATCTGAAAGCTGTCATACTCTTCCAGCAAGCTTTTTCGAACCGCAGCTGGCAGCACAGGCCGAGAAACATACGCCGTGAACTGCTTGAGCACGGCGCGGCTCTCCTCGAGCTCACGCTGCAATCGCACGAGCTGATCTAGTTCCTTCAGCCATGCCTGATACATGCGCAAAGGTCGGACAGAGGTACCTGAGCAAAGTCTTTTTGCAAAGGCTGCCATGCTGACACCGGCAGCGTCATGAGCTGCGGCAGTCTCATCCAAAGCGCGAGATAGCCTCTGACTCCAGAACGTTGAATCAATTGGCCCCACAGCTTGCTCGGCTTCAGCATGGGAGATTGTCCAGCGGCCAGCTGAGCGACAGTGATTGAATACACTGTGTGTAATTTTGATCTGACTGCGGCTCAGACAAGCGATGTCCTGCATGGGATCTACCTCCATCGGCGGCTCGACTGGGGCCGTGTGCGACAAGTGCAGTTGCTTGCACTGCGGGTGCAACATCTGCGCACCCACTGCACTTTCGGAGAAGCGTTCAAGCAGCATGGCAAACGGAGCAGACAATGGATCTCCACAATCGCCCAGAAACCAGTCCTCGATGATTGCAAAGGGAGCACTACCGTTAACAAGCATGGACTTGGCCTCCCAGAATGACATCCTGGTGCTGGCGGAAGCCATGATCCTGAGGAACAGTGTCTTCCCCAGCTGTTGCTTGGCAGCACCCTTCGGCATGTCGGGATGCTCTGATAACCCAAAAAGGCATGCAGCTCCCTGGAGAAGGGATGACAGCATGTCGACGAACTCCGTTATCTCGAGGGTACCGTTGTCGTTCTCATCGAACATGCCTAGCAGAAATCGAATCTTCTGCTGCTTGGGAATACTGGAGAGGAAAATGGCAGCTGCAAAGAAGGCGGACACCGGCACCCGGACACGGCGATAGTCCAATGTGCATTTGCTGTGCTGGAGCTTCACATAAGCGACGGGGTCAAAGAGACGCACCAATTCCATCGTCCTGGGCCTCGGCCGCAGGTGAGTTTGAGGGGTCAAAGAAAGTTTCACTAAGACCTCGAGGCCTGAGATTCACGATTTCAAGAGGTTTTGCAAAGTTTCAACTTGGACTCTTGACATGTCAGAGAACGAGCTCCAAGACTGTCGTTCGTAGTTTGCTCTTGAAGTCGACCTCGACCAGGGTTTGGAGGTTACGATAGAGCTTGAGACATTGCCAGGTTGGCTGCAGAAGAAACTCCGAAATTGAGACTCTTGAAGCTCTCAGTCTCAGAATACTCGAAACTTGCAAAACGCGAAATTGCTTAATGCCCATACTCTCGAATGTGAGGACGTCGTTCGTGAATACCCGTTGTTCGATGCTTCCGTCCTTTGCCCCCTGGAGGCGACTGAGCCCGGAGCAGTGGCAAGCCAAGTAGCTCCTGAAACTGGTATGTATCCATAGCTGCTGGCGCATGCCCTGGCTTCCAATCGCCCTGAGCTTGCCAGCGATTGTACATGTCGACCCAAGCCGGCAGGGACCGTCGCAGCAGGTTCTTGCACTCCGCTGGCGGGGCGCTGCCAGCCAGCACCTAAGGGACTCCGAAGGTTAGGGCGTAAGTAATTTGACATACCTTCCTAAGGAATCCGCTTTCAAAAGTACCCTTCTTACTAAAGCTGTTTCGGGCCCCACCTGGCCCCAGAAGCCTTCCAGCCAGTCCAAGCCAGGCTCCTCCTCCCGGATTGCAGCGCCGACATCCGCCAGACTCTCGACTGCATAGGAGAGCCGCCTATCAAGCAATCGGCTGCTCCCCTGCATTTCTTTGCCCGGAGTGGTGTCCGCACCATCCGGAAAAGAGCCGGCGTCTTGGGAGATCGGCTCCAATATCCGGGACAAGTCCTGCAGAGTTGAAGCCTTTTGAACTTTTCCCTTTGACAAACCGGGACGTGATGGCACTGAAGCCACTGGCTTCACTGCTCTGGTGACCTCGACAATCTCTGCATCCTTGCCATCGATGTCATCTGCCAGAACACTCTCCAGGAAACTTGGCTCCACGTCGTCTCCTGTTGCAACCCGACCAGGCAAACTACTCCTCTTCTCTTTGCTTGGTGGAGATGGGGCTTCCCCACCCACCTGTAAATTTCTGCTATAGCTCCGGCCCTTGTAAGCCGGACGTCCCCTGACAGCCATGACGAGAACCCCTTTGGGGGGACAGACTCAGGAACACAAGAGCTGTGATCCTCGAGCCGAGCAGCGAATGAGCCGGCAACTGAGGCAATGTACTCCAAATCATGAGAGGAACCATGTGCCAATATAACATAACAGGCATAAACATAGCATGGCATAATAGGACGCAAATTGCAACATGTAATCCTGGAGGGCGGGCCTGCACCTCGGCCGCCACGAAGGAAATGCCGAAAAAACAGAGAGCTCAGAGCGGCGGGCCATGAATGAAGCACCGGCCCTCCATGGAAAAAGCGAGATGTGCATAAGAAAAAGACGCCTGAAGGACTTCTGTCAAAATTAAGGCGGCCAGAATCCGAAGGTCAAGGCTTCATCAAAAGTCGAAGCTGAGGGCCGTATCAACACCTTGTCTACTGCCGTTCGGGTTCGTGCGGCGTCGGGCTTTTTCATGATAGCGCTGAGAGACTCCCGTGCCGGCACAAACTTGGCATACTTTGACATTGGAGGACGCAAACATCGCAGCAATCCTTTATCTTGCTCTCTGCGTTTTTACCTTTGGAAGGTCCGGAGCTTTCTTTGAGACCACGGATCCCGTCAAATTCGACAGGCTCAGGGTCCTATGTACAGCACATTGAAAGTGCTGAATAAACTTCCCACGCGGCTCCATCTCCACACGTTACATTTGCGGGGCGGAGCCAGGAGAACGGTGAGACAGGCAACAGAGGGCATGGGCCTGAATTCCGCTTTGGATGTGGCAGGCTCATCGCAAGGCAAAGACCCTCAGCTCAAGATCAGGGTCCATCCTTTGCTAGTCTCGTCGGGGCCTGGTGTGCAAATGTGTTTGTGAACAGGTACTGCTCCGCTCTGCTCCGCCCGGCCTTCCTCATCTTCTGGCATGGAGGCTTTTTGCTCCTTGGCCTTCTGCTGTCGCTCGAGAAGCCTGACCCCAGAAAGTTACGGAATGCACTTCGAAAGCTGTGTGCAACGTCCCAAGTTTGCTTCGAACGCAGTTCCTGCACACATGCGGAGGAAAATGAGAATAATCGCTCAACACAAGCGCAAGCACACAATCTCCGCAGAAGCTCAAGCGATCGGCCGAATTCGAGGGTTGCCTCTGCAAGCTTGTTTGCTGCCCGAGCAGCACTGCCGTGCAAGGAGTTGAACGCAGTATCAAGGCACCAGTACCTGCGAAGTGCGCACGCACTGAGGCAACTCAGCTCAGGTTCCCTCTTTCCCCCCCTTAGTCCCCTCAACAGTGACTCCCCCCACAAAGAGCCCACCCACCACCCCCTTCCCTTTCTCGCTTTCTGCACTCTGAACCTGGGCCCTGAGCACCTGCGAGCGGGCCCAAACGGATGAAGCAGCATCGGACACAACAGTGGGATAAATGATATGAAACATCAAAAAAATGCTGCAGATAGCCAGGCTTTGGCGTATCGGGTTCTCCAAAATTGCTGCCTGAGACCTCGCTCGAACTTCGGAATCCCAGCACTGAAGAGTCACCATGTGGTTGGAGACGCTCCACCATGTCCTGGCACAGGATGCCAAAGTCGCATAGGATCCGACTCTGACCCTCAAAAACATCAAAGAAAATAGGTTCCCGTGCTCTGCTACCAGGCATCTGCATCGCTTATGGGGTTCTGCTCCAAATTCAGCGTCTTGATCACGGTATTCCGAGTCCAGATCCAAAAGGGCGTGCCTTCACAGGTCTCTGCAAAAGTCGGGCATGCCTGACCAATCATCACATCCTCTCACTGAACCCCGCAGATGAGTCTGCTATCTGCCTGAGTCGTCCTTAAACTCTTCGCAGGTGTCCAAGTGTGGTTCTGGCCAATAGCGCTCTCCTTGACTTCACCGCACTCACTGTACTGTGTCTGCATGATGGCCCTAAGTAACAGTAAAGCGGCTTGCCGGGCATGTTTGAAGGTGCAGTCAGATGCATGCACACCGTCCGCTGTGCTGCCAGGCCACGGCCGTTGGCATCCTTCGGCGGGGCCCCGAAAGCTTTTCGCTTCTTTTCCACCTCCTGGACTCCGACAACAGGTGGGCAAAACGTGCGCACCTCTTTCCTCAATGTCAGATTCGATTTTCAGATGGATCCGAGCCGGCACACGACAGGACTCAGATTCCAAGTGCACCATGAACGCCTGTAGGACCCTCTGAACCGTGCCGCCCAAACAGATGCCAAATTGAGCACACTCGCATTGCCCTCGGCAGTCCTTCTGCTGGTCCTTCACGGCACGGGATTTGGGTTGTGGCTCCAAGTGTGGGCACAAGCGTTTGCGAAAGTTTTGCGAGCTATGTGCTGCAACTTCAGCCTTTGCCTTGGAATATCTTCGACATGGAACTCAAACAAGCGTTATATGTATGTATATATACATGTAGTATTATATAACACAAAGCACATAACAGATGGCATATAGCATATAAATGCATATAACCTTTTTAAAAGCGGTGCGGCCAGGGGGTTTAG
>CAJNDV010000447.1:29112-50900 GCA_905221635.1 Symbiodinium sp. CCMP2456
TATATTATAATATATATTTTATTATATACTATATAATATAGTATATTATATACTATATTATATATAAAATTATATGTTATATACAGGGACTTGACTTGCTCCACACAGCTTTGAGGCAAAACCCTCCTGATCGCGTGCAGTGCCTGAAGGAGATTACTTCCAGTGGGCTCGTGCGGTCCAAGAATGCCTAGGCTGCGCACAAGGTGTCGCACGTGCCTCTTCTCGGAGCAAAAAACACGGGAATTTCAGAAAATAAAGAGCCCCTAGCAGTGTAGGCTAGGCCTTTTTGAATTCATTTCAACCCGGAGCTCTATCCAATCACCCGCGTAAACTCCCGAGCGGCCCCAAAGGCGGAGCCGATCTCATCTTGGAACTCTGGGCATTGAGCAGGAGGGAGGAGCCTCCCCCATGGCACGGAAACTGCAACGACATTTACGCAGCGAAACCCCTGTGCCAAAGCCAAGTCAGAAAAAGCCCTATCACATGCCGCAGGTCTCACCCCGCTACAGAGCACAGTCCAGACCTGCAACCTGCAACCATTACACCAAGTAGCGCAATTGCGAAACTGCCAAGCTAGGCTTCTCTGCTTTACGAAAGGACATTGCCCTGCATTCGAATTGACTCTGCGCACTCTGGAAAGTAGCCCCTTACTCTAAGCGCAGAATCAGCCGCTGCCACATCCCGAATCCAACAGAGAGCAAGCTTGAAGTACAACTGAGAACGAGTGAAACTCCAGTCTACGTCGGTGGCTCACGTGGCCGTTGCTCAAAGGCAGGCGTTAGTGGCGCTCCGTCTCTCATTGCCAAAGTCCAATCACCGAACAGATCTGCTCGATCTCGTCCCGTTGGCGCATCCGGTCCACTCCGTTGAGATGCGCCGGAACACACAGCCTGCCTTTTTGACGGTGGCTGTGTTCTGGCGCATCTCAACGGAGTGGACCGAGGGACCGCCGGTGCTTCGAGCTGCGAGACATGAGATGAGGCACTGCCGAGGTGGGGGACATCAGTTTCCGCAGGGCAACAGGCATCGCTGCTGACTCGGTTAGCTTGCCTAGAAACTGCCACTGTGTCACTACTGAAAACTTCTATGAGCACAACCTAGCAACTCAGGGCAGTTTTAGCTCAGCTTTGTCGTTTGCTTCTAGCTGCAAAGAATCGGCAGTGATGCAAATATGAATGATGCGATCAGACCCTCAGATTGCAGCGGCAACATCCGCATGAGCACATTGTGAGCTAAAACCCTCAACCTTCGACCCCGGTTTTGCCTTTCTTCACTCTCCGGCGGATCGGTGGGCAGCCCCTCCAACACCTCCTGCTGCTAGACATGGCTGCAATCTTGAGACAAGACTACTTCCTTATCATACGAGCAGTTCGTTGAATTCGTGTCGTGTTGGGGGGGTCTGTTTACAAGGGCGCCGCCTTTTGGGCTCCTAAAAAGGGGCCCTAAGTTAGAGAGCCACCCGTAAGCATTACTGAGGGTCAGTGCATGGCAGCCGGTTGGGCAGTGGTTTGGTGCGTCCAAGGTGAGGCAGTAGACGGAGACGGGAAGAAGGAACCGGAAACCGGGGAACCCTTTTGCAACTGGCTTGCCAGTCACGCCAGTCTCCTCGTAGCCCCTGCTGTCACGAGTGCAGCCTGGAACGAGTCAACCGGGGAACCCTAAACCGTAAACCCAGTACCCTAAACCCAGCCGAAAGCCTGGAGTGCACCCTTGTGCTCGCTGTCGACTGTACCGTCGGTCTTTAGGGTTCGTAGCCTCATGGCATTTTGCCCCTTGTGCCAATTCTTGTGTCATCTATGTGTGTTCACTCTTCATGCTTTCCTGAATCATTATTACTATCACATGCTTTTCAACGTCTGACCTGCTTCGTTTGAGTTCCGGATGCTCCAGGCCGGCGTCCACCCGGCGGCACAGGTAGCTGCAGGAGGGGGAGTCGAGCCAAAACCCTTTTTTGAACGATGTCTCTAGAGCCAAAACCCTAAATCCCAAACCCGAGGCCGGAGGGACACAAAAAAACACAAACCCCGTGAAACTCCAGACTACCTGAAGCCCCAAATCACAGACCAGCTAAAGCCCTGAAGCCAATGCCCTGAACCCTACACTGCAAACCCATTGATAACCCTGAAGGGGGGCGTCGTCTCCTGCAGCCTCGCCAGAGGCACGAACCCGTCGCCGTCACCGTAGTCAGAGTCGAGGATGTTGAACACAGGCTCACAATCCTCGGAAGAAGATTCCATTAATTCGGGTATGGTTTAGGGTTTAGGGTTTGGGGTATGGTAAGGGCGACTTTAGTATAGTATACTAGACTAGAGTATTGTATCGTACATAGTACAGAATACGCAGAAGTGCAAACCGGATACATAAGATACATCAGCCAGGAGGCAAGGACATCCATGTGAAAAACATCGTAGAAGGTAGACACCCAGGAATTGATGTCCATGGGCCAAAGCGATGCTGTCACCGGATGCCCTGCGACTGCATGTTCCGCTAACCTGAGCAGTCTGTCATGCCGGACTGCCTCTGCTTAAGATGATCCTCCTTCTCTCGTCGCACATGCTCAGCATAATGGCAAACCGACAAGTACTTCATCCTTGGCCACGACTCGCAGAACAGTTCGGCTTCTGCTTTGGTCGTCTAGTGCGGCGAGAATGGGTAGATTTACGTAGGTCGTTTGCTGAACATGTAAATTCCTTTGGGCTGAGCAGCCGCTGGATGGCCAACTTTACGTCGCCACCTGAGAGAGATATTATAGTATATTATAGTATATTATAGTATATTATAGTCTATAGTATAATATATTATAGTATGTTATAGTATATTATAGTCTATAGTTTAGTATATTATAGTATATTATAGTATATTATAGGCCCTGGGAGGTGCAGAAGTCCGGCAGCCGTCGCCCGACGCAGCAGTTGAATGCATGTCTGTCGCCGTCCACTCTTATGCAAGTCTCATGCACAAGAATAGTCGCAGATCAGGAAGGTAGTCGTGTGTCCGTGTGCTCCGCCTCTACGAATCGTCGTTAGTGTTGCACTATTTTGCGCTATTTCTCGTCCCTTAGCTCGTTTGCACCGTGCAACCTCATCATCCAAAGCGAATCATCACACACGCTCTTGTGCCTTTCTCCTTTCGTGCTTTCATTCGCTCTTCATTTATCAGGGGCCATCCTGTTTGGGCGGCTTCTGTCTCTCGGACTGCCTCTCCCTCTCCGTCCCTCTCCTTCGTAGCTTTCTCAATCAGCCAACAACAAATGTGCAGTCGCATGCTCCCACTCGCAAGCACACAATGCACACTGCCTTGTCTTGACTCCAGCTCCTCCCGGAACATCGTCAACGAACGCTGCGCCCTTGAGTGGAACAAACTCTTCTCGGCCTTGCCACGTATACAAGTTCCCCCAACTTGCCAACACACGGACCTTGCTCGCGAGTTGCCGGCCTCATCGATTTCCGTCCAGTGATGTGCCTGCCCCGACTCTCGGAACCAAGGACTCGGAGATCTGCTGCACACTGGAGCCAGGCGATACCAAGCCGCCTCGTTCAATGACTCCCGGATCTTGTCATCCAGTGCCAACTCCATGCGGTTCCACTCCACGTGCAAGCTTCGCACCTGCGACTGTGTCAAGAGCGGCCCCTACGACGAGTTCGTGAGCTGCTGAGGATCTAGCCTGATGGGTGCTTCTGCAGCGGTGAGTTCGGTCTTCGAAAACAACGGCCGAATGAGGAACCAATGCTGCCACTGATGAAAACATGTTTCAAAAAAACCTTCTCGACAACGAACAAGCATGCCCGAGCATATGGTTGGATTCCAACATGGGGCCGAGAATTGTGAGAAGTTCTGCAGGTCGTCTTGATCGGCCCAAGCTGCTGTCGTCTCTGAAGTCAAGGCTTCGCGTAGCAAGTGTAGCCTCAAAGCCATGTTACGGTGAGACAACAGTGAGAAAAAGCTCGTGGTCATGTTCTTATACTGATCAGATTACTGCAGGTGTGCTTCGTTCTGTCTACAGTAGATGGACCTGCACCAATGCTGCAACGCAGTAGTGGCAGCCCGGCCACAACTCTATGTCCAGGCTGCATCCACTCAGGCGCACTGTGTCCAAGTGCCTTAGAGTCTGCCGAAGGCTCCTCCAGGCTAGGGTCTTTGGTGGGACGAACAGAAACGACGTGCGTATACTACGTACATATAATATGTACATACACACCTTGTATCTGTCTATATATCTATATAGCCATATATAATGCCATGGTATATCACATCATACAATGCTATGTTATACTATATTGTAATCTTCCCATGACATTTTGATATAGCTGTGTTATATTGTATGATATTATAGTACGTGTAGTGTGTATGTATATACATGTATATATGGTGCCTGTAAAGCAAGACATCTCGCTTCTCAGTACCTACCGGCTCTTCTTGAAGATGGTTCTCGCAGCCAAGACGCAGAGAGGTTGGTAGAATTGCCTTCCAAGCCAACTCTCTCTGAACAACATCGTCGTAACTCTTACTGTGGCTGCTCAGCTCAATTCAGCATGATGCCAACAATTCCAACAAAAAACTTTCACCTATGCAACGAACGGGAATCCTATCTTTCAGGGCAAAGGCTCCTTCAAAAGGACTTCACAAGACCATCTTGAGGGGATCCTCGTTTTTGCATCTCTGTAGACCCCGAGAGATTCGTGCTGCGCACCTTCATAACCAACATAGATGCACGATCCAGCAACTGGCTTTGCAGTGTCAGAACCGCTGATGGGCCTGCCTTAGCTGGGCTCACAAAGAGGCTCAGGCGTTGATGGATTTGAACAACTAGCCACGAGAGAGCACAAAAAGGATCATATAAATCGTGTATCTTAGGGTTCCTGCGTCAACAAATCCTCTGCACCTTGGGGTTCCTGTGCCTCTGCTATCTCGACATTGCTTTCCTCGATTCGATGCCAAACCCAGCCCATGCTCATGCTGCTCCAGAGCACAGTGGGCGGACCACAAGAGATCGTTGCGTGCCAACTCCTTCCTAGCTGGCACAACTACTCAACTCCTGCCAGGGTTCCTCGCGAGGAGCTTCCAAGTCTTTCTCAGGCATCAGGGCATGATGCCCCACGATGTCCAGCGCATCGCACAAGCCGGCAAAGTCCTGAAGAGCCGAAAAGGAAAAGGCAGTCGCGTAGAGGACAGGAATTGAGCCGTTCGCCTGCCGGAAGTCGCCAATGCCCTTGAAGGCCTTCCGACATGAGTCTCATGCTCAAGGTGACATGACCGGATCCTTGCACTGCCTTGTAAGCTAATTAGCTGAGCCTACACGATGTGAGCAGAGCAGGACTCTGCCTGCAACGTCTCTGCAGCCAAGTGGTCCACCTAGGCGGACGAAGTTCTTCATACTGCCGCACGACATCCATGTCGACAGCACATGCTGGCGGCCATAGCACGTGGTTGTTGATGCCATAGGACCAGACTTTCCGAGGTTTCGGAACCTGTGCCCACAGTCGGACAGGATTCTCACAGAAGCGCCAAGATTCACAAATGCCTCACAAAAGACTTCGCAACTGCCTCTCCCACCCGTCTACCAACTCCAAGCCTCCTCCACAGGCTCGGTTGGTGCAACAGCTGCTTCTGCAACCTCGTCCTCCTCCTGCAATGAGATAGACAGCTGAGATGCCTCGTGTTTCGTCACGGTCAGGATATTTAAACAAGGTAGAGAGTTTGTTTTCCTTGGCGCGGCCGGGCCCGCCCCTTCTTCTGTCTCTAGGTCTGGCTTGGCCTGTCTCGGCTCGGAAGGCTTTTTTCCAGAGTGCATAGGCTACAGATATATATAACATATACACACACATAGAGATATATATATATATACCTATAGACATAGATATATGAAGAGAGAGAGAGAGAGAGCGGCGTTGGAAGAGGACTGAGGGACCAGAAGCATGGTGTCATGCAGCATGCAGCATGGTCCTTCTTGCCCTTCTTCGGGGCCATCTGAACTAGACTCCGGCAGACCCCATGAAAACCAACTGCTTGACGAAATGCTCAATATAGTACAGCATCATACAGTAAACTACGCTTCTCTGAACTGCTCGTCGAATTGAAAGCTAGCTTTCGAAAACGGGCGAATGCTGCGGGGTGAGAGCAAGCGGCTGCGTCTAAGGTTCCTAAACCCGTTCACATTTCGGGCCTGACCCAAAAACACTTCGACAAACTGAACTGGACTTCTTAGTTTAAAGCGGCAACTCCGGACATGACAATCGCCACATTCGCACATGGTGTGAGACGTAGCATCTGCAGAACCTACTCCCGCAGAGAAACTGGCAGGTGAAACTTTCCATTGACGGCTTTCGGTGAAAATTGGCACCTCAAGCGGAAAAGTGCAGAGCCTGCCTCATCGGGTTGCCGTAGGACTAGCTACCGAACCATCTGCACCTTTGCGGAGCGAGGCAGTGCTGCGGCCATGACAAGACGGACATTCTGAATCTCTCTCAAGATCTTGCCGTTCTCATGCTTGAGCATGACAATGTCAATGGCTTTGGCCAGGCCTTTTAATTGCATAACACCTTTGCAGAACTCTGTGATGGTGATCAAGCCATCTCCCTCGGCCAGAATTTCAAACAGCGGCTCACAGTCCCGCAACGTGACGTCCAGGTAGCTCATGTACTGCTCTACACTTGGCAAACTGCAAGCTGCACGAAACTCTTCGAGGGTAAGGTGCCCATCTCCATCATCATCCACAACGTAAAAAAGCTCTTCGAGACGCCTCTGATACCTTTGGGAGCTGGTCCGTGAATCCTCCATCATCATTTCGGCATCGTTCTCCGCGCTCTGCAAGGTTTCCTTGATGAAGAGGGCGGTCACAATTCTCAAGATTGCAAAAACCACCAGCGTTATATAGGGCAAGAACAGCGCGGCATACCAGGGGCTCACGGTTTCCACGACCGGGCGAACAAGCCTGGTTTTCGTTCTGGAACTTAATTCTAAGTTACAATAATGGAATGCATAAAGGAGGACAAGATGCTGTCCTCGCTATTTTACTACAGTACACCAAAACCAAGTAGCAGTGGCCACCCCCCGCTCAGTGTGATTTCGAAGACGGTGTACATCGCTTTCAGGAAGCTGCCGTACAAGTTGTTCATCTGCAGTCTGACCTCCAAGTCGATCTCGTCGTCTAAAATTACACCTTGTAAGGCCTGGCCAAATTTTCAGGGCAAAGGACCTTTAGGGGTGTCGACTCACACACTCGCAACTGCAGGCATAAGTGTCCGAGCTTTAGGGTTTAGGGGTTAGGGGTTTCAGCACTCATAACTGGCCCGCCAGGTTCCGAGTACGTCGAATGCACGTTGTTTAGGGTTTAGGATTTAGGGAGGCCTGGCAAATGATCAGGGCAAAGGTCAGCTGGCAGAGGAGCAGGAGCACGACAGACCATATCAAGGCGAAGAAGCTCGCAACACAGGTACCAATAAGGTTCCTAAGATGACGAAACATTGACACCGTCTTGAACACCCGGAGAGACCTCGCTAGTCGCAGGAGCTTCATCATTCGTATGTGGCTGGCGTGGAGGTCTCCATCCCGTGTGCTCGTTATTGCTGGAATGGCTATCAGCTCACAGAAGTTGACAAGAACCAGGATTGCGTCGAATACGTTGAGATACATCCTGCCACGGTAGCGATCAAACCACCATTCCCCACGCAGCACCAGCAGTCGCACACTTACATCCAATACATACAAAGAAAAGAAAATAAACTCTGCGATGTCGAAAAACTCTTGTGAGAACCAAGTCTGTTGCTCATCGTGTATACCCACACTGACGTCGGCCACAGATCCAGTCCATTGCGTATGCCATATCATGAAAGCTACATTGATGATGACCACGAATCCGGCGTACATATCCAGTGGACCTTTCACAAATGCCTTTAGAGGCGGGTCTGGCTCCCACGTCTCGCTCATCACCTGTGCCGGCGCAAGACGCAGAATCCCAGCTACCACTCACTAAACATTTTGGAAAAGACACATGTTTCCAAAATGTGTTTAATACCATGTCCCCTAAATCTAACAGTCTTCTCATCCGTGCGTGGGAAGTCAGCCTCGACAGTGCCCAAACCCTAATGCTACACTGCTGGGTCAGGGCGGATGATGCAAGTTTACTGAACCGCTGACGGGTAAAGGATCAAACTATGATGCGACCGAACAAACCCGACAAGACGAAGGGCTCCCAGCAGCGCTCGAATGACGTTTCTACTCTTGGTTAACATTTCAGAGACAGCTGCGCTTCCTTGGTCGCACGTCAAGCTGAGCCGGGTCTGGACTAAGGGACGACGCTTTGCAACATTACAACTCGCAGCTTTATCTCAAGGTTTGGCGATCCTTGTGCAATTAGCCATGCTCGGTGCAGACGAGCGGATGCTGCAGGCGTTCTAAGCTTCGTGGCTCATCCCTGCCTGTGCCCCAAGCGCTCTGACTGTTCTGCCAGTGTGGAGGCGGCGAGTCTTTCTCTCAGCTGCGTCCGGATCACCCGATGGTTCGGATACCTGCTATAAGGGTTGTCATAACAATTACCATGAGGGCTGCTGCCACAGCTACTGTAAGGGTTCTATAGCGGCTTCGGGCCGCTCAGGAAGGCTCAGAAGAGACGCAAGCTGCACTTTCGTGGTCAAGCATTGCCTCCGCTGAGTTCACCGCTTGGACCTTCCCCACCAAAGCCACAGAACTCTCTGCAGAGAGTTCAACACTGCTTGGAGCCAATAGTTCACGTAGGAGGGCTTCTTGCTCAGAGAACTTGCGGTCTAAGGTTGACAACACGACTGTGGTCAACTCAAGCTGCCACGCATGATCCGAATCAGGCACACCAGACGTCCCGAAAGGGTTCAAAGCTTTGTCCGACCCATCTGCGGCAGGCACAGGCATCTAGCTTGTCAAAACCACTTCGCTGTTTGCCTGGGAAAGCAATAACAAGAATACAAGCTGCACGCGCTACATGTACATGCTGGTGGGCTCGTCGTTATTGGCCGCTCGGCCCTGCAGTGATCACCTTGAGGCGGCAGCACCGTGATTCTGAGCCAAGAGGTCGATGAATGCTCACCGTGTCGCCTACCAGTCATCGCTCTTCTTCATCATGTCCACGGCTTTATCTGTGCTACGAGCAAAATTAGCACAAGTTACTCGGTTTTGCATCCGACAGGTCTGCTGCGAATCGCGTCGTTGCAGTCAGTCTGATGCATCGGGGTGAGACAGCACCACAGAGACACTGCAAGTGACCCGTGGCTCGAAGCTTAAGTATTCGTCGCAACAGAACCGCAATCGAGCTTCTAAAAAGCCTCGCTGCGCAGGATATGACGGTTGAATCTAGGCAACCACAGCTTGCCCGACCGACTGGTGACTGATAGCCATTCATACAGGAGTTAGGATTAGGGGGACCCTTTGGGGGAGATAGACCCTCTCAATAAGGTCCCTTTTGAGAGAGCCATAAGTAGGTTCAAGAAGGGTCCCCTTGAAGGGGTCTCCCTAATGCTACCTGGGCCTAGGATCATAAAGAAACATTAGGCAAGATTGGATCGCGTTTATAGCGGGATGTAATGGAGCGGCCCGATGAGCTCTATAGCTGAGGAGGAATGGATCAAGGAGGTCTGGGATGTCTACCCTCGAAGGGGTTCGGAGTGCTCCGCAAGTTCTTAGCTGCCTGCTAGACTTGATGTTGGCATCGGTCCATTCGACATCTCCGCCTTGTCGACAGATGCAGGCTGGAACAGGAAACGGCTCGGTTTGCTGCGGCGATATGGCGAGTGAAGAAAGCAGGGGTACTTCAGAACCTTTTCGAAGTAGGGGGGAGGCAATTTTATGTGCTCCGTCGGTTGAATCTTACGTCATGTCTTCACAAACTGGTACTCGCTGCCAGAACTGGCATCTCTTTGTGTGTCGTAATTTGTCTCGTCTGCGCACTCCAGCGCCAGGGTAGACCAACCGGTTGCCTGATAAAACCGCCCCTGTTCCGTTAGAGCCTTCACAAGATGAACCTCACATTATCAAGATCCCTTTTAGGAGAGGCCTTGTCATGAGCAGCTACATAGATCTTGGAACATCGCTCGGCTTGGCCTCTCGGCTGAGAAAGGTGTTCTTTTGAAGTGGTGAACTGAAACATTCGAAACACACGGAAGGAGCCTTCGCGGGCAGTAGAAGATGTCCACAAGGCTGTCTCAAATGAATACCGCCTTAAGCCATGTGCGATTGAAGACTCACTTACGGTCAAGTGGGTTTAGCCCCACTGGCAACTTAGAAAATTCTGACAGTCAGTTGAAAAATCTTTCTTGGCACAGGGCATTTGTGACACAGAACCTCAGGAACGCGACAGCAGCTGGACGGGTTCAGGGCTTAGAAAGTGTAGCATTTAGATCAAAACCCTCCAATCTCCACTCTCAAAGACCGTACGGATGTGCATGGATTCGATATCTTCCACATCCTGCGCAGCACCTAGGCTCTGCGGCGAAAGGCCTTCGACATTGCGGAGACACTGCGGCGAATCTGCTGGCACTCACTCAGAAGCTTGGCATTCTCCTGATCAGTGGGATGAAGAGTCTTATGCACCGCCAACAGTTAACTAATTAAGGGTCTAAAGAAGGATTTCGGCCCAACTCCAAGAAACTCTTGGCTGAAGTTCTCCGTCGAAGCACATGCTGCAGCATCACGATGTCCAGTGCTCTTGCTTGGCCTTTCCACTGCATTATGCCCGTGCAGAACTCGGCAATCGTGATAAGGCCATCCCCTTCTGCAAGGATCTCGAACAAAGGCTCGCAATCCCGCACAGTCACATCCAGGTATGACAGATACTGGGACACACTGGGCATGTTCACAGCAGCACGAAATTCATCGAGTGTCAGGTGACCATCTCCATCGTCATCAACCAAGCGAAAAAGCTGCTCGAGGCGACGTTGATATTGCAGAGAACCTGACCTAGACTCCTCCATCACCATCTCTGCATCATTAGCTGCAGTTTGCAGCGTCTCCTTAATGAAGAGGGCGGTGACTATCCTCAAGACAGCAAAAACCACGACTGCTATATAGGGCAGGAAGAGGGCCGAATACCAAGCATCCACCAGCTCCACTACAGGTCTCACTAGAAGAGGCCATCCGCCGCTCAGCGTTATCTCAAACATGGTGTACATTGCTTTGAAAAAGCTGCCATACCAGCTGTTCATCTGAAGGCGGATGTCTAGGTCAGCCTCTTCATTCAGAATAAAAGGCTGCATCGCTTGACAGACCATCAAAGCGAAGGTCAGCTGGCAAAGCAAAATCAAAACAATAGACCAGAACAGGGCACCAATGCTGGCAATGCAGGTCCCAACAAGATGCCTCAACTGCCTGAACAAAGACAGTGATTTGATTACACGAAGCGTTCTTGCCACACGCGACAGCTTTATCAGTCGGATCTGGCTAGAGCTCATCTGGCTTTCATCGCCCAAAATTCCAGGAACAACTACCAGCTCGAGGAAGTTCACAGACACAAGAATAGCATCAAAGGCATTTAAATACATTCGCCCACGCAGTGGGTCGTACCACCATTCACCCCGAAGCACTACCATTCGCATCCCAACGTCCAAGACGTACAAGCTGAAGAATACATACTCTGAAATATCAAACAGTTCCTGCGATGGACCCATCCAAGGCTGGTCACTAACTCCCACAGTGAGATCTGCCTGTGCCCCCATCCACTGAGCATGGAAGACCATGAAAGATACATTAACGATGACCACCACACCAATCAGAACGTCCATCTGGTTCTTGACAAAGGACTTGAGGGGAGGGTCCTGCCAGGAGCTTCTGATTCTAAGGAGATACGAAGCCAAGAAGTGATAAAGCTTAAAACCTGGTCTTTAGAGAAGCTAAGCCGGCTTACAGTTTTCGCAACAACGTCCTTCGCCCACTTCTCTTTCATGACGTGGGCACCAAGTGTGTTGGCGGCTCTCCCGAAAAATCGGCTTTTGGCATGCGAGAGGTGATCTGAAGTTGGTGTTTCGGGTTTGGGCGACACATCGGAACTCTCAAACTCCACGTGCAATTCGTTGTCATCTTTGTCGGTTTTGTTTACGCCCCGACTGCCTGGTGCGCGGCTGTCGCCCACAGTCCCTACGGAGCTCGCCAATCCAAGGGAGCTTCCCAATGGGAGCAGATCAGGCGACTTGAGTAAGTCGCGCAGAAGTGCTTCCTGTTGTGCAAACTTGCAGTCCAGCGCGGCCAGCAGCCAAGTTTCCAAGCGAGTTTCAGGTGCAAGGATTTTGCCGTCTCCATGCCAGCTGGGCACGGGCATCTAAACCGACCTACTGGCTGTCACTGTCACTACTTTGTGTGAAGTTGGCCTCCGTTTTGGAGGGCTACGAAGCTTGACTACATATTGGCTGCAGCATGTGCTGTCATGTATGTCCCGCACAATGCCGGAGTCTGCGCAATCGGATTACCCCAGCAACTACACCTTCTGCATACCACCGCAAGCACCGCAAAGGAGACGATTCAGGAAGAAGGCGTTCCCTTCCAGAATCCCTACGGCACATTTCAGACGTAGGATTGAGGCACCAGCGAAGGAAATAGCAGCACTAAGTCAGACACAATCTTTTTGGCATGCATTAAACGGAGTAGGGTCAGACTGTGCCGAGCACCAGTGGTCCGTCAGGTGTGACAGCTGCCTTCTGATCTTTGGAGACTCTCTCTCCCGCAGTCTGGTGATCTTTCGAAACTACACTCAGGATCTCTTCGCATCGGCTGAGCAGTTTGGCGCTATCATGTTGCAAGAGAACCATATCCAGAGCTCGTGCCTGTCCTTTAAGCTGCATCAAGCCTTTGCAGAATTCAGAGATTGTGATGAGGCCATCGCCGTCGGACAAGATGTCAAACAGAGGCCGCACATCCCGAACACCGACGTCCAGAAACCTCAAGTACTGCTGCACACTGGGCAAACTCATGGCCTCGATGAACTCCTCTGGAGACAGGTGCCCGTCCGCATCCTCATCGAAGTAGTTGAACAACTCGACCAACTTTTCTTGATATTTTATGGCAGTTCGTCGCGTCTCCTCGATTACTATCTCGGCATCTTGCGCTGCGCTTTCAAGCGTCTCCTTCAGAAAGAGTGCTGTTACGATGCGCAGGACAGCGAACACCACCAGGGTTACATACGGGAGGAATGCTGCTGCATACATTGGGTCGACGAGATCGAGAACTGGGCGCACAAGTGTGGGCCATCCGCCACTGTAGGTTATCTCGAACATGGTGTATGTTGCTTTCAAAAAACTGCCGTACATTGCATGGATCTGTAGGCGCGCTGACATATCTTGGGTTTCGTCGAGAATCCAAGACTGTAATGCCTGGCTGACGATCAAGGCAAAGGTAACCTTCAAGACGAGAAGAAGAATAAGGGACCAGAAGAAAGCCCCCAAGCTTGCGACGCATGTTCCAACCAGCACACGCAGCGGTAGAAAGATTGACAATGTCTTAACTATTCGGAGGGTCCGCCCCATCCGCAATAATTTGATGACACGGACATGATTGATTCGCAGCTCTCCAGCCCCATCTTGCAAAATTGAAGGGAGCAGAATGAGCTCTGCGAAATTCACACCCACCAACATGGCATCGAAGATGTTGAGGTACATAATACCTTCGCGACGAGAGTAGTACCACTCGTGCTTCAGGATGCAGACCTTCGCCACAACATCCAAAAGAAAGACAACGAAGAAGACGTACTCTGTAACTGAGAAGAATTCTGGTGAAAACCAGCTAGGGGCTGGCTCTGACAGTCCCAAGTTCTGGTCAATCAAGAAGCCGCTCCACTCGGTGAGTAAGACCATAAATGAGATGTTTAAAATGACGATGGCACCTATGATGACATCAAAGGGTCCTTTCATGAAGGATCTTAAACGTTGGTTGAACGAACGACCCCGCCACGTCTCGCCCATCCACAAAGCAGACAACGGAGCTCTCCGGATCCACTTCATGGTCACGGCTGTGTCGCGTCTTCTGACCTGCTGCCTCAAGCAGTTTTCGTGGTGCATTTTGTACTGACTAGTATATGTTTAGACTATACGGAAGCTTATATTACACAAATCAAATACCATATACATGTGTACATGTAACCTGACATACATAAGCTCAATACAGTATGTTATATTATATATATATACACATATTTTACAGCATAAACTATATAGGAGCATATACTATCTAATATGTAGTGCGTACTCTATATTAATTAATACATACCTGTGCCTACCCTGGCAGCGCTACCTCCTACCAGCCGAAGCGTCTCCGAAGATCGAAACTTATCCGAAACTACATGAAAGCACGAATCCTGAAACCCCCGGGCTCGCCCATCCAGGCAAACCCGAAACCCGGGCCCGCGCATCCAGGCGAACCGAGCCCATCTCCAGGCGAGTCCGGAACCCTCGAGTCCGACCCTACGTATAGACTACCTGTAGCTCTCTTCGGATACAGGCTACGTAGATGTTCCGTACACGCCGGATACGTATACTATATACGTCAAACAAGCATATAATACGTGTAAGGATATTTAGGATTCGGTACGCAGATACGTAAGATATGATACGTCCTAGCGGTCCATCATTTTTTAGCATCCATCCCTGCCTACGCTTTGAATCCTCATGAACTTTTATAGGAGAAGGAGGAATGCCGCAGAAGTTCTGATCCAAGCACGTTAACCACTCTTACAGCAGACTCTGGTTTCTGGGACGAATCTCAGTCCGCTGCTGTTCCGGTCGTTGGGGCAATTCTGGTGGCTCCGGCAAACTCGGCGGCTTCGTAGCCTCGCAGTTGGAGATGGACTCGGACATCTCCTCCCTATCCACAGCCGAACGGTGGGTCTTCAGCCTGACCAAGAGCTTCCGTAAGCACGGGCTACAGTAGAGTCTCGAGATCTAAAGAGAAACCGTGGAGCGGAGGGAAGTCAGACGAGGCACCCTCTCACTGCAAATTAGATCGCCTCTCCTGTGCAAGCACAATCAACTCGAGACCACCTGGTCCCCATCAAAGCACATCTGCCAAGGCTTCAACAGCACGTGGGCCCAAGAGCGCAGACGAGCCTAAACCTGATCTTGCAGAAAACCCACGGAGACCCGGGCCACAAAGCCAAGGCCCAAACTCAGGACTCTATCATACCATGGTATAGTGTATTCTATGGTTTTAACATATACACTATAGTGTATATATATATATACACAGACATGTATGTATATAATATTTTATTGTACATATTCCTCGGCCCCTCAGTTCTCCTCCTGCCAGATTGTTCTAGGCATCTTTCACCAGCTTCCTACTAGTAGCCATCTTCTGCGTCCCCCGTCTACAGAGACGGAGATCAGAGCACCATTTTACGGGCTGAGCACCCTTCCCACGATAGTACAACCTTTCAATACCCTCCAAAAACTGAGGACCGCCTTTTTTACACAGGCTTGATTCGAGGACTACCTCATATACCTAATTGACGACGTTTGGGCAAGGAGCTGCTCCGGCCGCGGGGACAGCTGCAATTCCTGCGGGATCTGAGCCTTCCTGTTTGCTTCGCGGGCCGCGATGGACCTCGACACTTCTTCCCAGTCATACTGCGGCTGGGCGCGGCCGCTGAGAAGCCGCCTGAACGATACACCAGGCATGAAAGCCATGAGAATGCCAAGCCGCAGCTTCAAGAGTTCAAGAAAACCAACAATGAGCTGAACAGCAGCCGGGCACCGGATCAGGTCTTCCTGCTCTGCGAAGTGAGCCGCCAAAGTTGACTGAAGCCTCTCGTCCAAGAGCCGAACCATCTCGAGGCTGTGGACGTGCAGCAGCGTGCCATCGCCTGAGGGCGCCGGCATTCTGGGAGCTACCCCCCCTTCCTGACCTGTGTCAGAACAAAACTGTGTGGCTGCGGATGAGAATGTCATGGAAGCAGCAAAGCCCAACTCGACTGCACTGGAGAGTGCAACTGCTGGAAACATCCATTGAGTCTGGCGACGATGCAAAGAGGTCAGGGCCTGCCTGCACTCTCATGCATGCCAGCCCGCTGGGCTTCTTACACACTTTTTCCAGCGCAACCACGACGGCTCACGTATCAGCCGCTGTGCGAAGCCTTGCCACCAGAAGCTAGGGGGGGAGAACCCATACGACAGTCTGTGACTTCCTTGGTCCAAGTAGCTGCCTATCGCTAGCTCGGAGCAGGTTGCGAAGCAGTTGCCTACTAATGGGGAGTACACAGTTTGGTGTCGGAGGATGCACACCACCCATTCAACAAGGTCTGTCACGGACAGAAAAGGGCCGCATGCTTTTTCCCGAGGCGAGAGACAAGGTCGACAGTGCCGTTGTTCCCAAACTTGGACGGGGCGACCCACTGGCCAGGGCAACTCGAGAACACAGTCCTAACACTAACTAGTACTCCTACTCGTAAGACTGTTAAAGATACCATTGCTAATCCTGATGCGAATGCGAGCGTACTGAAACTGATAGGTCTAATCTGAAAAATGCCCGACCCCCTACCCTCTGTTCGGAAACTGTGAAGAATCTTTCGGGCGATGATCCCGAGGTCGATGGCCTCTTGCTGAAAAAGGCCCTGCTCGGATGACATCTCGTGTTCTGCATGCAGTTATTTGCATACGACACACTGGCATTTACATCTCTTGGAGACGTCCTGCCCAACCGGACGAAGACATGACCTGGAACACTTTGCGAACACTGCGGTGGATGTCTTCACACCTCTTCATGAGCTTTGAGTTCTCGTGCTGCAGGATGATGATGTCCAGAGCTCGTGCCTGTCCTTTGAGCTGCATGAGACCTTTGCAGAACTCAGTTATGGTGATCAGGCCGTCACCCTCGGACAGAATGTCGAAAAGCGGGCGCACGTCGCGAACGCTGACATCCAGGAACTTCATGTACTGCTGGACGCTCGGTAAGCTCATGGCTTCCACAAACTCTTCTGGAGACAGTTGACCGTTTCCATCTTCATCCACAAACTTGAAAAGTTCTTCCAACTTTTTCTGATATTCCAACGCGAACCGTCGTGTTTCTTCGATGACCAGCTCTGCATCGTTTGCCGCGCTCGCCAGCGTTTCTTTGATGAATAGAGCCGTAACGACTCTGATAACTGCGAAAACTACCAATGCTATATATGGCAGAAACAAAGCAGCATACCAGGCATCCACCGAATCTAGGACAGGTCGGACACGCGATGGCCAAGACCCGCTGTGCGTCACCTCGAAAATGGTGTAAAAGGATTTCGTGAAACTGCCATAGAACTCGTGCATTTGAAGACGTGCATCCAGATCTGCAGCATCGTCTAAGATGAATGTCTGCAGCGCTTGCGAGATCATCAGTGCGAATGCTATGTTCAGTAAAAGCAGGAGCACCAATGACCAGAATAAGGCCCCGATGCTGGCAACGCACGTTCTAACCAGGAGTTTCAACTGCCGAAACACATGCATGGTTTTCACGACACGCAGAGTCCTGTATATCCGCATCAGCTTCAAGACACGAATAGCACTCGCCTGGAACTCGTTCGTGCCCCCAGCAGTGAGGACCGCTGGCAGCACGATCAGCTCAATGGTGCTGAGAGCCACGAGGCCGAAATCAAAGATGTTTAAATACATGATGCCTTCCTGTGGATCGTAGTACCACTCCCTCCGAAGAACAACGACTCGAACCAAAACATCGGCGACATAGAAGACGTAAAAAAAATACTCTGAAATATCGAAGAACTCCTGCGAGAAGAACGGCCAGTGGTCTTGCGTCAAGTTGAGGTAAACCTTAGAAGCGGCAAGCGGCTTGCAATTGGAACGGGAAACCTCCCCCTACCCTCCCCCAATACTCCATAGTGTTCTGCATGTCTGGGCCCTATCCACACAAGCTTTTACTCTTCTCTGCTTATTGGCTGCTCCGAGAAACCTCAGCCTTTGAACCTGTCCATTGAGTCATGAGGACCATGAAGATCATGTTCACAATGACGACAACCCCCATGTATCCATCAAGGCGTTTCTTGATGAAGGACTTCCAGGGAGGATCTGGATCCCATCTTTCTGACATCACAGCCGCTCCGAGCGTCGCTGTGTTCTTTCTAGCGACGTTTTTAGAAGATGTTCTAGCAACATCATCGCTGGTAGCATCACTTCTCAAGGGATACATGGGCTCTCCGGCCGTCTCGCTCTGTGAATCATCCATGCGACTGCCGGGAGAAGCCGTGCCCATGTTGGCATTCCTCTCAGCAGAGAAAGACGATAGTGTTCTATCCGGATAGCTCTGTCCTTGAGGCCTTCGCTCAAGCAACCCACGAATCACAGTCTCTTGCTGTGCGAACTTGTGATCCAATAAGGACACAAGCCATTTTTCCAGGTTGGAGCTGTCACCGGGACCCGGTGGATCGCATTCCGGACTCGGCATTGGGCGACCGCTCGTCTGGAGTCGTCCCAGGCTGTCCTACCACCAACTACTACGCTGTGCTGAAGCCGCAAGTGGAAGTGAGCTCTTGGTCTCATGCCAGCTTTTGCATCAAGCGTTCTCTTACAGGACTCACAAAGGAACCGGTCACCAGACTGGCAACAGTGTGAATACATACGCAGGTCACCATGAGCCCTAGCCTTACTGAGTCAACAGGCCCATTTCATTTTTCGACGAAAGCGCTCCAGGAGAAAACTGCGATCATTGCAACATCCACTGTGGGAACGGGGTCATGATCTCTTGGAGATGCTGACCTTTTCAACGGCTTGATATCTAGCCTACTTTTTGTACGCCACCATGCCTACTAAATGACTTCTGTCGGACTGCACGTACCTCCTGTCGGACTGCACTGCGCCGCGGCATCACAGATTGCACGATAAATCTCGTGGCACTGCCGCATGAGCTTGGAATTCTCATGCTGCAGAATCACTATGTCCAAAGCCCGTGCTTGCCCTTTGAGCTGCATAAGACCTTTGCAGAACTCAGCGATGGTGATAAGGCCGTCACCCTCGGACAGAATGTCGAAAAGCGGGCGCACGTCGCGAACGCTGACATCCAGGAACTTCATGTACTGCTGCACGCTCGGCAAGCTCATGGCTTCCACGAACTCCTGTGGCGTCAAGTGTCCATCACCGTCGTCATCCACTATTTGGAAAAGCTCCTCTAGCTTCTCCTGATACTCTACCGCATTCCGTCTTGTTTCTTCGATAACCAGCTCTGCATCGTTTGCCGCGCTCGCCAGCGTTTCTTTGATGAATAGAGCCGTAACGACTCTAATAACTGCGAAAACCACCATAGCTATATATGGCAGGAATAGAGCAGCGTACCAAGGATCCACTAAATCCAGAACAGGACGGACACGCGACGGCCAAGACCCGCTGTGCGTCACCTCGAAAATGGTGTAGAAGGCTAGAGTGAAACTTCCGTAGTACTGGTTCATCAGGACACGTGTGTCTATATCAGCGTCCTCGTCCAGGATGAAAGTTTGCAGCGCTTGCGCCATCATTAGTGCGAAAGCTATGTTCAAAAGAAGCAGAAGAATCATGGACCAGAACAGCGCCCCGATGCTGGCAATACATGTCGAGACTAGCAGGCGCAACTGACGAAAAACAGATACGGTTTTGAAAATTCGCAGTGTTCGCACAATCCGAATCAGCTTCAACACTCTGATCGTGTTGGTTTCGATGTCTGGGTTCCCACCAGCGGAGAAAATGGCCGGTAGAATAATCAGCTCGAAGGTGCTTACGCAGACCAGGCATGCATCAAACATGTTCAGGTACATATACCCTTCCGACGGGTCGAAATACCATTCTCTGCGTAGGACCAAGAGTCGAAAGACAACATCAGCAAGGTAGAGGCTGAAGAAGCAATACTCAGACACGTCGAAGAAGGCATCTGAAAAAAAGGGCCATGGATCGGGAATGAATCCGAGACTTGCTTCGGCTCTGGAACCTGTCCACTGTGTCATGACGACCATGAAGATCATGTTTATGAGGACGACTCCTCCGAAAGTTCGGGGGCTTAGGCTCTCAGACTCGGATAGGCTTCAGGATTTGCAGGTTTAGGCTCTTAGTCTTGAGGGTTGCGACAATCACGCTCGCACACATGAGGGTTTAGGCTTGATGAGGACGACTCCTCCCATGTAGATGTCAAGCTTTGTCTTCACGAAGTGCTTTACCGGTGGTTCTGGTCCCATCTTCTCTGACATCAGGTTCACCCCGAGGGTCGTCATCCGCCTCTTCGCCTATCCCAGAGGCTGTGACATTCCGGAAAATGACAGCAACACTTACGGCTTAGGGCTGAGGGAACAAATGGGCACACTGCACATGACGGTTTGCAGAGGGGTGGCCTTTGGTGACGTTGACTCGGCCACCTGACTGCTTCTTTCCACATCATCCTCTGCAGGCGAGATCTCCTGGTCAAGTTTGACCTCAAAGACTTGCAGTTGCCGAGGGGATGTCGGAGATCTTGGAGATCTTGCATGCTTTTCCGTCATGGACACTCGGCGCGGTAACGGCAATGCAGGCGCGGGAGGAATGGGTGGCCGTGACTCCAGGATACCTCGCAGCACGGCTTCCTGCTGGCTGAACTTTAAGTCGAGGATGGCAAGAAACCATGTCTGGAATTCCATCCAATGGATCTGCGGTGCCTGGTCCGCCGAGGGCGCAGGAGTCGGCATGGGCGGTGAGTGGGATCCCGAGGCTGCGCAGGGGTAGGGATGCATGCTCTTCTCAATGGGAAGCAATACCATTTTTACATGCTACTCAGCAAGGGCTGTCGGTTCGTGCAGCTGAGCCTCTGCAATCGGTGATGCAAACCCGATCCAGGTGCAGTCTCACAGTGTGCAACTTGACACCGGGACTGTTGATCACATGCTGTCGTGAGTCTCTGAGGCTCCAAGCCGCTGTCATGGGCGAGGGCCCACCAGCGCGACTGTGCAAAGCCGCAGCTGTCTTTGGAGCCTCGTGGGCCTTGAACTCAGCCAGGGGCAGACTAGAATTGTGACTCTGCGGGCCTTGTTCGAGCTTCCACCGAAAACGTACGACTAAAAAGGCCTACCGGAGTAGTGCTTCCAAGCCGCCCAGAAGTCCTTTGCAAGAGCCTGCCCTCGGTCAACCAAGAGCTTGCTTCTTGGTGCGACCCGCTATCTCCCCTATCGCCGCCCGATCAGAGGCATATAGTAGGGACGAGCCACGCCATGCCGCCATTCTGGACGGGAAGGTGAAAGGGGAGCCCAGTTTCGCCTGGGCAGAAAGTCATGTTGAACGGCTGGACGGTGCACTGCAAAGCTTCGAAACCCCTGAGGCCCTGAGGGCCGAGGGCCCGCGCATACACGTGGTCACCTCCTAATACGGCGACTTTGGCGTACCCGGAATTCCTTGCAGGGCAAAGTCAACCCAAGACACAGCAGTTTCACACTTCCGTGGTGTTCATGATTCAAGGGTCCGCACACTGCCAACTGCAGCCCTTGCGTTTGCACACCCACGGAAGCAACTCACATGCTTGAAGCGAGGCACAGGATGACGTTGTCCACATCGTAATAGTTTTTGGCTTGAACCTCTCAACACACGACCTCTGCAGCAACTTATCGCCACGGAGGAACTGTTTGGCAAAAGGCGCCTCCACGTTTATCACCTTTGCGGATATCGCAAAGGAAAGCTTCTCTCCACAAGACTACAGAGGGCCGTAGAGGGCTGCACTCGGACGTCGAAGTCATCGAAGCGAAAATCGCGGAAAATCTCCACCTCCGCTGTACCCGTCTTGTAGAGGGAACGTCTTCGCGCAGCATGCTACTGGGGTCTGACATTGCACAAGCCCTAACTAAACCCCAAGCCCTAAACCTAACCCTAAGCCCT